>CM055847.1:16929845-16977345 GCA_029490765.1 Euthynnus affinis
CATGCGCAAAACAGAATCATAGACACACAAAAAACACCTCAATTCACACTTATAAAAAGAGTATCATTGCCCATATCCTGAAAAAATGTGGATAGGAAGACGACAGATGAGAGATGAAGAGATGAAAGCATTCTTATTTCGCAGTCATTAGGATGTCATGTTCCATTCAAGGTTTGGTTTTATCCTCTTTTATTCTCTTGGAGTGATTCTGCAGTTCCCTGCAGTCTGAACTCTGAATCCTCTGTCTCTGCCTTTTTTTCTCCTTTTTTCTTCATTTGCCACTGCCTTCTGTCTCTTCTTCCATCCATTTCGCTAACCAATACCTTTGCTCATTTCCCCTTCTCCCTCTCTCCCCTATTGCTTTTCGTCTCATCTCTCCAGCCCATTCATTTTTTAGCAGGTCAAAAGTTCAACTGTTTAGGCGTGTGTGTGTGTGTGTGTGCGTGCGTGTGAGGTTGTGTGTGTTTGTGTGCATATGTGTGTACAGTATGCGTATATGGGAGTTTGTGGATGTAGGCAATGGGAGCAATATTGCAGTAGCAATATTGCAGAAAAATCCTTGAAGGAATGAAAGGAAGGAATGGTGTGCTTTATTCGATGGTCACTTTTTCTGTTCTTCAATAACTTCCATTTTACTGTTCGACTCTGCCTTTCATCCTGCTGTTCTACACGGTTCCGTGCTTTCATGTAAGAACAGATTTGGGGATACAATTATAGCTCCATTAACTCCGTGTGCATATGTGCCTGCATGCACACGTGGGTGTGTGCGTTACACATATTTGCACCTGTGTGCTTGAATGCCAATGTGTGTCTCCACCACTGACACGCAGGCCAGGGTTAAGAGCAGCTCAGAAAAATTAATTATCTCTCCGCTGGAGGAGAGATGACTCACTGAAATAGAGGCTGTGAACCAGTACTTCCTGGTTGAGAAGAAACCCGGGAATTACTCCCAGCCTAGCTGAGACCAAGGGGCTCCTTCTGAATAAAGCAACTTGGAATTCATCCTCAGCTTGATCTTCAGATCTTACTTTTTTTCCACTTTTCATGTGCATAAGGCCGATTTATAAAAATAACTGCGACTGAAAGAAGACGTGCAGGCACTTTGCATTTATAGATCAAAGTGGCAGAGGAATTTTAATGCATATGAACAAGTTTCACTTCCCTGAAATCGTTGACATAAGATCAAGGCTTTCATGTTTTGCATTGCTGTGCCTTACGCAGAATAGGTTGTTATGGTGCATACTGCACTGCCGGATACACCAATACAGTCACACAGGCTGCTTTAGGTCATAGCCTAAATAAAGACTGATGTAATTATTCAAAACTGATCATATACATTCCAAAATGGTCTACATACATAAGCAAAAAGTTCATTGGTAATTTGTAAGATGCTGAAAAATTCATTTGGATGTCAGATATGCAGAAAAATTGAGACATATTTCTATTTTTTATACATATTTTTATTTCACTTGATGACACATTAAATTTGTGACTTTAGTAGATGAAAGGACTTTCAGACTTCTACCTCAATCAGCCAATGCTTTAATATGGAATGCTAGGGAAAAAATCTAAATTGATCATAAGCATTTTTAGTTTTATAAATGGGGCTTTGCTGAATCTCAAGGTGGGCTTTCATGTTTCTGCTTCCTCAGCTGCAGCCCCAGCCTCTTACCCCTAACCTTTCACCTTTCCCCTCTGACCTCTGATAGCCCTGAGGGAAAATAAGCGGAGAAAAGGGTCAATGTTAGGGTCAAGGATTCAGGGAGATGAAAAGGCTATTATTGAGCCATTACCTTATTAAATTTCTGTGTACCCGGAGATATACTGCTTGTACACTATGTGTGTACATATTATACAGTAGTGGAATGCACTTGTAAATACACACATAAAGGGAGGGGGGAAAAATAACACCAAGAGTACAAGCGAGGCAAAACTGCATGTAGTATTATAATAACATTGTGCTCTCATGTGTGTTCATTCTGGTGTGCTCTCATGTTTATGTATCACTGCAGATAGGACCTACTAGGACATTCTGATAGCACAGGGTCAGTCATGCATCAGTAACAATGCATCAAATTATATCAGACTTACCTCCACCAGCAGCATGAGCCATGATGCAGACACTAATAATTCATGCTGTTTGCTTCAACCAGCCTTCACATCAGCCGTGATGGAGAGAACAACCCACCGCAATTATCATGAGCAGCAGCATTCCTGTGTTTAGCAGATTGGAGATGCCAGGCGCTCAGCTTAGCGCTATGCAGAAATGTCCTGGCTAGGCACTGCCAGGATGGCAGGATCACAGTGGTCTGCAAGCAGCCTCCAGCTACCAGCCACCAGGGCTTGGCTACCTCCTTTATATGGGCAGGGTGCCTGTTTCCCCTGTCTGTCTGTTTGTGTATGTATGTTTGTCATGATTGTGTTTGTGCGTTTGTGCATGACTCTGCTATGGGGCCTTCTTACCCTTGCTGTGAGGTATATTCTTACCCTGTGATACAGGATTAGTCACAACACTAAAATGGGAAGATGTGGAAACAGCAGGAGAGGAGAGGAGAGGAGAGGAGAGGAGAGGAGAGGAGAGGAGAGGAGAGGAGAGGAGAGGAGAGGAGAGGAGAGGAGAGGAGAGGAGAGGAGCTAGGGAAACCCCACAAAGATGAGAAGAAATGTGTGGGTGGAGAGAGAGAGAGAGAGAGAGAGAGAGAGAGAGAGAGAGAGAGAGAGAGAGGGTGTGTGTGTGTTTGTGTGTGTGTGAGTGCATGTGTGCCTGCATGTCATGGGTATTCATCAATTTCCCTAAGATTCTCCACTTTTCCTCTGCCATAAAACCCAGAGGCAAGAAGTAAACACAAACTCTGTAAGATCTGTTTCTCTCTGCCTCTTTTTGTTTCTCTCTGTCATTTCTCCTGTTTCATTTTCTTCTCTCGTCATGAAAAACTTAGCTATGCATTTATGTTTGTGATTGTTTGGATTGCATATTCAAACTATGTCTGTCATCTACTGAAGGGAAGCAAATATAATGTGAGGTCCAAAGGATGTGGAACATATTGTTTTTTCATCTCTGAGTGTGTTGGAGCTGCCGAGTGCTTGTCAAGAACAGCGCAAGTACAAGCCCCATTCTAAATTCTGTGTTTGCAGCTCGATTTAACTCGTCTCTCACAGGTATGACAGAAATGTACATTTTTGGGAAAGCTGTGTGAGCCGTGCACATCACAAAGCAAGCCGAAGCCTGTGAACTTTGTGCGTGTGGTTGAATGTGGGTGTGTGTTTGTGTTTATGTGTGAGCGTGTGAAAAATAGCAGCGTGTGATTTATGTAAATGAGTGTCATCGGCTGAGAAGGAGGCAGAATTCCCAGGCCTGATGAGTAGCTTAATGATTCATCAGCCTGGCTGAGGCAGGCATCAATAATGGATGACAGAGTGGGTCATGCAGGATTGCTCGCCCCTTGATTAAAGTGCTCCACAGCTAAACGCCTCACTTCCCCCTCTTCTCAGCCTACCTTCTGCAAGGATAAATACAGAAATGTGCCATACACACACACACACACCCCCGCACATCCACGCACATACACTTGC
The DNA here is from genome assembly GCA_029490765.1 of Euthynnus affinis. NCBI lineage: Eukaryota > Metazoa > Chordata > Actinopteri > Scombriformes > Scombridae > Euthynnus > Euthynnus affinis. The sequence goes on from CM055847.1 coordinate 16,933,419, forward strand.
ACACTTGGTCACACACACCTCTTCCACAATCTCTTGCTATACAGCTTAATGTCATCTCACCTCTCACATGCTTAATAAGCTCTCATCCCTTCTTCATCTCCTCACTCTGTTTCTTTGGTCTTAATCCAATCACGGCGAGTGAAAGAAGGAGAGAAAGGGGTAGAGGAAGAGCAGAGAGAGAGAGAGACAGAGAGAGAGAGAGAGAGGGAGAGGGAGAGGGAGAGGGGGGAGGAGAAGAAAAAGATGGAAAGCGTGGGAGAAAAGAAGAGAAAGCCACAAATGAATGCTTTATGATTTGTCTGTACAGAAATGGAACCTTTCTCTCTGGAGATAAGACAGGAACATAAATGTTCTTTCTTTCCCCTCAACACACAGAGCGGAGGGAGTCGCTCTCTCGCTGTCTTTCTCTGTAAGCTGTATGTGGGTGTTGGTGTGACAGGACAAATCTCTGTCTATTAGGAGACATAAACCTCTAAACCCTGAGCTACACGGCCATACATACTAATGCAGCCATACAGAGGGCTGGATAGAAGTTGGGAAAGATAGTGAGACACACAGAGGGAGAAGGAGATGTGGAGAGCAGAGAGGCACAGCAGGATGTTGAAAGCATAGAGAGTCCTGGCGGGCACTCAGTCCCCAGCCAGCACAGGGTCTTAACTGCTACACAATCTTTGAGCACAGCAAAACCAGCTTTAACAAAGTTGGACTGATGTGCACCACAGAGCAAGTGTTTTGTCTTTGTCTGTGTGTGTGTGTGTGTGTGTGTGTGTGTCTTGTTTGAGTGTGTGTAGCCACAAGCAGTGATGGTGTTGAAGCGAACAGTTATTTCAGCCTTTCACGTCTGTAGTATCATTAGCCATCCTTGCACTCATACTCTAATGTGCCAGAGAAAAGATCACTCACTCTTATTGGACACACTCGTGTTATCCCCCTGATAGCACAAATAAACCACACACAGCTAATGTACACTGACACACACATGCACACACAAAAGCTCACCCGTACTGGAAAGCTTCAAATGAAGCTGCAACTAAACGCCTGAAAGAGAGCAATCATTCCTCAATTCCCCGACAACAGCCACCCATCGTTCTCTTTCACTCGTCCCCGTTTCCCCTCCTCCGTCTATCATGCCCCTCACCCTCATCTGGAAGTTTCTGAGCTGGCGAGACTTAGCCGAGCGTTAAAGAGTGTAGCGTGTAATCTGCGATCATATTAATCCTGTTCTTAAAATCTGTCACTTCCCAAAGTGATTACCTTCATCTTCTTAACTTTCACTCTAATCTGTATCATCACATTCTGACAGATTACAGTCCACAGTTTGATCACTTTAACAGATAGAGATGCAATCCTCTTTTATGCAGTCAATCAGAAGCCTTTTCTGGACAGACAGGAATATGATAGACAGCATGTAAGTGCCTGTGTGTTTGGTTGGTGTGTGTACCAACTTAACTACACTGTATATCCATTTATCTGCACTGGATTTTCAATTGTGTCTGTAATTTAAATGTCAAGAGTGTATGGTCCATATAATTCCATTTTTCTGCCAGCTAAGCATTTAATACCAAGGATGACATTTAGGAAGAGAGGAGAGAAGCCTGATAGTCACACAGATGGAAAGACACATAACTGACAAGTACTTTTAATGCATTAGAGAGGAAAAACAGAGAATGCAAGAGTCACTGGGAGAAGCTCTCACAAATTTAATAAAAGACTACAATAAAAAGAACACCTGAAATAAACGAGAGGAGGGGGGAGGAGAGGCGAGGCGAGGCGAGGCGAGGCGAGGCGAGGCGAGGAGAGGAGAGGAGAGGAGAGGAGAGGAGAGGAGAGGAGATTGTGACAGGACAAGAGGCGATCAGATATCACCATCTCGCCATCCAAGGCTCTTATTTGATTCAGTGATATACTTATGTCATTTTCACCCCCAGGAGAAGCTGTGAGCTGAGCATCAAAGAAGAAAACAAGAAGTGCAAGAAAGAGAGACTGCATACAAAGCATATTTAGTATCTACATGTATATTGTGTAAAAATCACAGAGACAAAGAGTAAAGTTCACCCCTGCATCCTTTATACCTACCATCCTTTGTTTTCCTGTAATTGACTTATGGTGTTCTCCTCAATGTGCATTGAGAAAAAGGAAAGAAAACCTTCGCCTTTTAGAGAAACAGATGCAAGTCCCTGAAGAGCACAGTGAAGGAGTGGTAGGATCATAAAAATACATTAAAAGACACAGAGGAGTGTGTAGAATGCATGGGTATTTTAGGAATTTGCATGCACGCTTCCCTGCTTTCGTGCCTGTGCCTTGACACCCAATACAAATTTTATCCACAAAGGGTCTGGAAAGGAAGTATGGGTCATGTTTGTTCAATTGGAAAAATGTCTTAAGATGTCCTCTCCTTTTTTTCTGGTCTGTAAGATATGCTCTGTCCCGGTGAATCAGTTTGTCTTGTCCTGCATAAGCCAAAGGCTGAGCTCACATTGTTTTCAGGAGGCCACAAACACACACAGAGAGAGAGAGAGAGAGAGTGAGGAGGAATGTTGAGAGGTGGATAGATTTTAAATGTGGATCCGAATAGGATTGATCACTGATATAGCGCATGAATAACATGAAAACAAGGGAGTCCTGTTGAATGGAGAAGAGAGATAGAGAGAATGGCAGGGAGGGGTGAGCAGATCAGTGGAGGGGGTTCTTTGGCCTTGCATTTTGATGGACAGGGAATTAAATTTTGATTGCTCGCTGAGAGATCGTTTGGTTGGGCCTTGTGACTAATCATAGATTTATGACTTCAGCAGGAGAGCAGTGCAATTTCTCCATGCCACAGGCTTCCTACTGTAGCCCCACAAAAAGGTAGTACAGTTATTTTGATGTTTTTGAACACCCTTCTTCTCTTTATTTTTCATCTTCTTTTATATTTGAATATGATATGCCACACATTATGGAGCCTGTAGCGCTCTCTATCCTTTTATAAATAGGCTTACATCTCAAAATCTATCAGCAGCATAGATGCCTACAGATGTGTTCATGGTAGATTCATTTTTGCAGCACATTTAACCTAAACAGATTGCAAAAGCAGCACTTACAGCTCAGGCTGTAACTATTTAGACAGTGATTAGATAGATTAGATGATTCAAATCAGTCTTAAAACAATAGTAAGATGCCCAAATTAACAATGAAAGCTTTCTGTAATCATTCTTTCTGTTCATACTGACCATTAGAAGATCCCTTCCTAATGTTCTTAGGAGGACCTCATTCTGCACAAAAATATATTTAAAAGTTTATCTGAAGCTAATATGAAGCGTCAGCCTTCCACATTTGTCAAATCAAGATATCTTTTAAACTATACTTCTTTTGCAGTGCAACAGGGAAACACTGTCCAGGGAAAAACAAAGAGGGAATTTTTTACTAAAAAAGACTGTAAAAGTGGAAGATATGCACTTTATTTGACTAAACCAGACTGCTGAAGCCTTTTAAATACATTTTTGCACAGAATGAGGTCTGTGGATTTTGTCTCCCATCACTTACATCGTACGCACATTAGGAATCATGTAATAGCCAGTATGCACAGGAGGAATTTTCAATGCAGTTTTCATGTTCATACAGACACCTGACTAGTGTGTTAAGACAGACTTGAAAACTATGAACCTGTCCTTTAAGAATAAAACAGTGCAGACTTTCAGCTGTCTACTTAAAGCATGTCCATATTGAAATGTGGAAATTGTAGCATATTTTATACAGAGACAGGATTTTTGGACAATGCAGCAGGTCGGTGATCCCTAACATACAGACTTTTGGACACCAGTGCCAACTATACTAGAAATCTAATTTGTCATAATAACCAGATCTTTGAAAAACAAATCATCAAGATTGCTGCAGTACTAATAAGATAAGTGTCTGATGTCTATGTATGTAATGTTAATTTTTAATTGCACAATGGTCCCGTAAAATTTAGGCACTGTTTTAAAAATTGGCCACAAATTTCACACATTTCATCTGCTTTGGACTTGAACACCCTTAAATTTAAAGGGCACTCCACCAGTTTTACACCTCGAGACCTGAGGATAACTACTCAGCCTGTGAAAACAGTTTTATGTCTTCTGTGGCTCTAAATGGAACTTTTTATAATCTAGGAAAATTATCTTTGATTGGTATTAAAACTTAAAATTTACAACAGAAAGCCTGCAAGCTAGGAGCATAGAGTTTACAAGTCATGAGAAGGTCTAACAGAAAATACTATTAGTTAGTTATAGTTGCATTATGCTTGAAGCTTAACCCACACTAGCGACTAAAATACCAATTATGATCTCTCTCCTTTTTTATCTGTTTCTTACAGGTCTCCCAATTTTATGGATGTGCAATACTAAATCACTGAGGTACCCCTTTAAAGTTGGAAGTTGGCATTTTAACCTCATAGTCGTTATTTCATTTCAAATGCCCTATGTTGAAGGACAGAGCCAATACAGTAAATATACAGAATATGTTCACATATTGTCCCACAATGGTGAAATTTTACTTGAACTGGATTTAACAAAATATCCACTACAAAGGACCGAGGCACTCAGTTTAAGGATCAAATCAGGGGAGGAACACTGCTCATTTCAACAAGGCAACAAAGGGCACAGGGCAAATTAGCAAATATAATCTCTTCATCATTTATTTATTCAGTCTGTTACTTGCGTGCTGATGAATATAAAAGGTCAGGGAGAGACAGAGTTCTTGGTTATGTTTTGAGCAAAACACAAAGAAACAGAGGAGAATGAGACAAACACGGGTGATTCATGGTGTAGAGACTGGGTGCTTGAGATAGCACACAGTTTACACAGAAACACGATGAGTCATGACCCACCTGACACATGGCGTACACTTTGTCCTTTTCCATATTTGTGGAAATCTTGCATTCTGAATTATTTTAGCCTGTCCTAGTGTCTATTTCGTCGCTGGCACGGTTTGAGATGACGTAGCTCACTGGTGCTAACACATCTGTCCTTTTGGCTGTAAGAAAACCCTGATGATCGTATCTATGGTCAACACATCTGCGGTTTTGGCTATGGTGTCTCTATGTACTTGTTTTGGCTATATTTCTAACTGGCTGTAATGATCTGGAGCAAACAAAGATACACAAACAATATCAGATGGTTGCATGCAGACAAAGACAGACTAGGACGTACATGCAGATGCAGATTACACACACATCAAATGAATAAATGGGTGGGTACTGGCCATGGAGGCATATTAAAAGCAGTCAAGGGAGATGCATTAGGGCTGCAAATATCAGCTCATTAACACTCTGCTATCCTGTTTGGCAGTCTGTGTGCGTGTGTGTGTGCCTGTGCACGAGCGTGTCTGCCACTGAGATCTACAGGTCATTACAGTAACAAGCAACTTAGCCCTCAGGTCAGTTGTCATTAGCTACAGAAGAATGGCCAGAATTCACACCGCCAGACTCTCATGCTGCCAGACTCTCTGCATTTGTGCATGTGTGTCTGACAGAGAAAATTACAGGAACACTTGCAGACAAGCAGAGAAGAAAGCAGAGCAGCAGATACATGTAAATAGACCAGGAGAGGAGCAGAGCAGGAGGCAAACAGATTTGCTGAATTATTTTTTTTACCACAAATGGAATTGTTTCTATTCATTACATTGGCCAAGTTAGGGTGATAATTATAGCTGAAGAAAATTAAAGACTTAATTGGGCTTGATAAACAGTTATGCATTGTTTATTGAATTGTTCTCACAAGACACAGTATCAATTAGAAGTTCTCTGAATTCATAAATGTCTCCTATTCACAGTTTGTCCCCATGTCCCTCTCCTCTCCTCTCCTCTCCTCTCCTCTCCTCTCCTCTCCTCTCCTCTCCTCTCCTCTCCTCTCCTGTCCTCTCCTCTCCTCTCCTGTCCTCTCCTCTCCTCTTCTCTCCTCTCCCCTCCTCTCCTCTCCTCTCCTCTCCTCTGCTCTCCTCTCCTCTGCTCTCACATTGTGTAGTCTCATAACTTAGATCGCAAGGTTTAGCATTTACACAATTTAAAGAGGGTAAGAACAGAGAGAAATGTCTTAAGTGAAAGAGAAAATGAATACTTCACTCATTAGATACCAAACTGTGTAAATTAAATTACATTTATAAATAGTGAGACAGCCTCCATATTTTAAGAGATCTTGTCTAGGACTCTCAGTTGTTGCTTTGTGAACAGCAACACTATGAAATCCCTGAAGGTCTGATTAACAGAGTTTAGACAAGGATACACATATTATTTTGCCCATTTTCATGTTCCATTGTTTTAGATTTCCTCATTAATTACAAAGGAGGAAATAGCAGATGTAAACACAGTGTGAGTCAGTTGATTGACAGTCAGCCATTTTTGTCAACAACAAAAGGTTTAATACTTTATGCCTTACAATGGGTTTAACAGCAGCATGAGTCGACTAGCAGAGCTGAAAAGAGGCAAAGTATCTATAAAAAATTAAAAAGTCATCCAGAACAATCATGATAATCATAATAACACAACAGATAATACACAGGGGCAAAGAGAAACAGTACTTGCGAATTGAAACCAAGAAGAGATATTACAGACATGCACAGTACTGTAGAGGGGTCATCAAGAGACATGCTGCTAATTGGTATGTAACCTTGTATGACTCATGTTTGTATCAGTGTTATATCAACTGCAATTACCTTAACAATAGTTACCTCAAAGTTAGCTATATTCATCAAGTTTTACTTTATTTTTCTGCCCCCATGCAGTAGCAGTTCTCTTCAGTAGAAGTTAATACAGTATATTTGAACAGAGAGAATCTGATACGCCAGTTGTGTTGCTACTGGGCTCTCTTTTTTCTCTCTTCTTGGATTTATTATGCATGCTGAGTGTTGTTTTGTCCTATTTTTTGTTAGTTTAGATATGTTTTGAATTTTATACTGAACCAAGATTGCAATTAAAACTTGTGTTGCAGTGCTGTTAAAAATTACTTTTTTCAGATCATTTTCATCTCAGAACGTCCAAGCCAACATATCTAATAAGTCTGAGGATGCGTGCAAATTCACACACTTCTAAAAATGTTATTCAAGTCCTGCCTGTTTGCCTATATGCACACTGAGTCACATTCACTTATCCACAGATACAGCACAAAAAAGAGAGACACAAGGGAAAAGCACAAGTGTCAGATTGTTGCTTATCATGAATACGGAACAATACTTCATCTGATTCTCCACACCTACAAAAACATTTCTATATTTGTCGTAAGCCTGCTGTTTTTAATGATCTCTCCTCATATTATGCCTCAACCAAATATCCAGTTTTGACAGGAAATATTTCAAATTAAAGAGGTAAAATGTTCTCAATATGCTGTGTCAGAGTGACTTTACAGTAATATTCAATATTCAAAAAGTCCTCCCTCACACTCTACGTTGGCTGAGTCCAGCCATCCATGAAAATGCTGTTCAATATTTAATTACAACCCACGAGAAAGTCACCAGTGAAACGAGTGAAACAATTATAAGATATCATATGAAAGCACAGCAGGTAGCTGAATACTATTTTAATTCTTTGTTTTGATATAATTGATTAAATCATAACAAAATGTGTAAAAAATAAATGGCTCTATATATTTTCAAGTCACAAGTCATCCATTAAGTTCAAATGTAGTCTTCAAAAAACAGAGGCTTATGGCTATTTTCCACTCTATTTACTACGCTGAGCATGAAAATAAGTTTTATTCACGTGTTTTTTTCATTTTATCTTTTGATTCTAAGATTTCATGACCATTATAACCAATGAAACTCACATTTCAATTTGTTCTTTTGACCACAGTACTGAACTTGCCTCAAGTGAATGTCACAATATCATGACAGTGAGAAATATATTTTTCTAACGGGTCTCAAATTTTCTGTGCAGATCAGCAGTCTTGAAGGTCAAGATCACCAGATGAAGAATTCTGAAAAACCTTTGGTATGATTATTTTATTATTTGAAGTCTCTGTGGAGTGTGCTTACAACTACTTCAGTATGACAAAAATGTTTGATTTAATATGCCACAAAGGTTAGACATCCGAAAAAGCTAAGAATGCAGAATGAATAGGTATGATGGCAGTGACAGGGTGATTGCATCAGAAAGGTGCCACCACACTTTCAATCTGCAGAACTCTCAGACGTTCCGCAGGAGACTTTTTCCTTTCTGAGGAGGTTTTCATGAGCATATTGTATATCATTAGTTTCCAGTGCACATATTCTGAAAAGCTGACACATCACGTGTGTAAAACACTTTAAGTGTGACCTGTTCATTTCCACAGTAGCTCAAGACATTAAATTACATGCGTATGTTTCTGAAACTCTGGTCATGGTTCATAACAGCTCTTATTTGTGGCATAATTTCAGCTATGAAGAGGGATAACATACCACTTCTCTCATAAATTGAGGATAAGTGGAAAGAGTAAAAAAAAAAAAAGCCTGGAAACACATTCACATTCACATTCACATCCACAAACACTTGCACACATAATCAGGCAAACAATCACTGTCCATTCAGGCCTGTGGATATCAATTGTGTTTTTCCCCTGCAAACAGAATTATGCTAGTGAGGTAAATTGAGGTCTGGATTAATTTAGCACTGGTATATCAGGTTGACAGACTGTGTGTGACTGTGCATGCATAAGTGTGTGTGTTTGTTCTGAATATGTAGATGTATTTATATAAGTGTGTATATGCATGTTGGTGCATAAAGGTAAAGTAGAAAATCATATGAGGTGTACATTTAAAGCAAATGAAAGCCATCGTGTTTCATTTTAGTATTCAGTGGGGAAATGGGGAATCGTATGTCAGGATGTCTCTGACATAAACAAATGGCTTGTGAGTTCACATACTCGAGTGCGCACACACACACACAGCGAGGCACACACTTCTGCTTTGATGCATTCACCTTCATGCGCATACATCTCTTTTCCGTATATATTGTCACAGTTGAAAATAATTACTCTGACAGAATGCAGAGGTGAGAAGAAAGTATTAGGGGGCACACACACAAAACATATATTACATGTATACACACATAATGAGTACAGGTATGAAGGCATGCACTTACACAACTCCTGTGTAATCTCGCATGGGTCCAAAGGTTGACAAATACACAGCATTAATTATCTCAATCTCATCACCCTGGCAGCACTCAGGGAAAGGCCGCTCTGGGTGATTGGATCATTTCCTGGTTGTGACTTAAGCCTGCGAGGCAGATCAACACCATCACATACACACACACACACACTGACACAGGATCAATGTATATTACTTACCTTTCTATGGCCTTGCCTCTTCTTCACCCATTTTGACTGCAGGCCATCTACCTGCAGCTGAAACATGCCAGAGGAAGAATAGTTTTTTTCTCCCTGTATATGTGTGTACGTGTGTGTGAAGCAGTAACACAAAACTGGTGGCATGTACATCAGGGATTGTTAAACTCAGTGGTAATAATAATGTTGAGATGTTTGTGCATGTGTGTGTGTGTGTGTGTGTGTGTGTGTGTGTGTGTGTGTGTGTGTGCAGGGCAGGCAGGGGTCATTTCTCCTCTTGCCTGCATTCCTATCCTTCCTCTCATTTCCTCTTACCTGTGTTCCTATGTGCAGTCATATTACTGAAGCAAATTGGGGCCAATAGACTCTGTCACTGCATGACCCAGAGCTCACCAAACAGAAAAGTAGCAAGTCAAAAAGAGAGAAAAAGGCAAATAGAAGAGGATAAAGAGGGAGATAAAGGAAAGGAGAAAAAGAGTGAGTTGGACGAGGAAAAAAAAAAGGCTGGGACAGCATGAAAGCAGGCGAGAGAAGGAGAAAGAGAAGCGGGAGATGAACTGAGGGAAGGAAAGAAGCAGAGAAGGAGAGAAAGAGAGAAAGAAGTGACAACCTCAAATTAAATTCCCATCATGTCAGTGTAGAACAGAATTCAATAGTGTTTATTGGCAGCCCCTAGCCTGAGGGAAATTACATTCTGAAGCAGAGCATGGCATGAATGCACACACACCCCTGAACACACACACATGTGCACATAAACACACACATATACACACAGGCAAGCACGCACATCTATTGTACACAGCACTACATGTCTTCGGACCAAGGAAAAAAAAGCCCTCTGGCTGATGTGAGCATGCAGACAAGCGATTTATCCCCTGGGGTCCATGTGCCATTTGCTCAGCGCATGTGTATCTGTCTGTCCGTGTGCTATTTACACGTCTGTATGTGTGTGTGTGTGTGTGTGTGTGTGTGTGTGTGTGTGTATGTGTGTGTGTGTGTGTTTATTTGTCGGGACATTCTTCACATTTTCCGGTGCACGAAAGTCTAAGTTGTGCATTTTAGATGATCTTTTTTTTTCTGTTGTCTGTTGGCCTCAATTGCCACTTTCTCTGCAGTTAGACAATTTGCCATTACAGTACATACACAGGTGCCTATTATAGTGACTGTGTTTCCCCAGGTTCAAGTTGCCATGAACACAGCGCTTCAGTACTTTTGTCCAACTTTCAGCCGCAGCAGCAACGGCAAAGTCAGAGTTCTTTAATGGGAAGCCGTTTAACAATTTTATGCAGAGCACATGTAGAGGCTATTACTGCTGATGTCTCTGGGATGCAGATTTGCTCTAAATGGCTAACAATCTGCCATTCTTTCAACCCTCCTCCCCCACTCCCCTTCCTCTCTATCTCTTCCCCTCTAGCCCTTTATGTCTCTGTCTGTTTATGCCTCTATCTCGAGCCCCTCATTTCTCTCCTTCAATCCCTCCAACGCTCTCACTCGTTCTTTCCGTCTCTCTTTTTCTCTAGGAGCGTGCAGAGAGGGCTTTGGGCTGCTCAGTGGAGGATCTGAAGGCTCTTTTCTACTGTGAGCTGTGTGACAAGCAGTACCTCAGACACCAGGAGTTTGACAATCACATCAACTCCTACGACCATGCACACAAGCAGGTACACGAGACGCACCTGCACTACACACACATTTTTTATGATCTCTCTCTCTCTCTTTGGGTGTGTTAACATTATATGTGTTGATGGAAAGCTACTTTACATTTTCATGTCAACCTGCCCATCTGGTAGAGTTTCACAGCAGGTACCAGTAGGAGTGTGACAACCACATCATCTGTTACAAGCACACATACAGAGGTGGAACACCTCAAGGCAGACACACACATACAGTATGTAGCAGTGCATTTGTACTCAAGCTTTCTATTTCAACAAGCTAATAACTTAAGATAAGATAACATCAACTTTTTTCCCTTTAAATATCCTTTTTCTTACCATATTACCCAATAGCGAAGTATTTGTTTTGCCACAAATTTAGTTTGAACATTTGATGAAGGTGATAAACTACAGAGCATAAAGCATTGTTATTACACCACATTTATATGTTTTATGAGCTATGCAAAAAATATATATAACTTTTGTTTGTTTCAAAGTCAGTTACAAACTCATGCACAGTATGTTATATTAAACAGGGAAATTACTTATATTGTATTTATGTTATCAAATAGACACCATAGTGGTCTAACTAACTTAGACTTCTAATGAACATGTTGTTAGATGAACATGTTGCTAGAAAACTCATTAACAGAAAGCCAAATAGAGTTATGGGGGTTTGGGAGGGACAGTGGTACATTAAAAGTACTGTCAATACCAATCACAGATATAGATTCAAAATCCCCATTGCATTTGCATTTCGCTATGTTTTAAAGCCAAACAGATGCAATGTGTCATTTTCTGTAGTAGACTTCTAGAACATGTAATCAGTTCTGCATAATTTTTATGGGCACTTCTTATAAAATTAGGGGAAGTCATTAAGTATTCAGGAGATATAATAATTCTGAGCATGTTAAACTGTTAAATAACATTGTCTTACTGTCTCTGCACCAAATAAAAAAACAAAGCAACCATGATGCAGATAGAAATGAGGTAAAAGCAAATCATAATCTGCGCTGTATTACTTAATCTCCAATCCCGAATTTATGACATTGGAAGATTCTTGTTTTTTCCCCTAATGTAAAATTTAGAGTACTTGATTTGTATGTATCTGGTACCAGAAGATGCTACTAAAAATTCACTTTGTTCTTCAATTTGTACTTCCTCCAAAAGAAAAATAAATATTCTGTACCAAATAAAACATGGAGCTATTACTCATAGCTCAAGTATGATTCTATTATTCCGGTTTGGACAAGATGAGGCCAATGGACCATTAGGAAAAGGGCCGGCAGCAGGTTCTCTCCTGCATTCGGCTTTCATTTCCATTTTCATACACAACCTCCACTCTTGACTAGCGGGTTGAAGGTTCTGCTGATCCTACAGCTATCTGTTGTCATGCCAAGACATACACTCACATAAAAAAATATACAGACATGCACTTACCCGTGTACACACTCGTCCTTAAACACAGGCAATCTCTCAACCAAGCCAAGTCTTCCCACTTCTGAACGCCCACACTGTGCAACATGAAATAAACATTAAATAAGACCGTTCCTTCACTGTCATTGTTCTTTGAAAATGAATTGAAGCAACTGCAGGCCAATGTTAATGCTTTGTTTTAGCCAACGGCAGGCACATGAAACAAGCTGCATGAGGCACCGAGCTGACAGTAGCCACTGGCACTGTGGGAACACACACACACACACACGCATAGAGGCATGCATGCACACTCTGCCTACCGAGCAGACAACAGATGAAATTCTAGCTGAAGACAGCTTCCCTGCAGGAGTATTGGCTTTGGAGAATGGAAACTGATTGCGTTTGCTCTGTCTCCTTTCCTTGTCATCGATTCAGGGATAAACATGTCTGAATGCAGCGCTTTATCAGCATTTACTGCTGATTACAGAAATTGCTCATTACAACTGAATTACACTTCCTTTTAAATAAACTAGCAATCAGCCCATTAGCATGGCCTCTGACATGCTACCTAAGAATACATCATGCCTCATTCCAAGGCCCTAGTGGATATGAATCAACTCTGACTCATCCATAGTTGCCTCAGCCTGAGCTCTCCTTAACATATCTAAAGGAATATTGATCGAGGCTTTGACAGACGGATTGAGCTTCACAGCACATAGCTAGACAGGCATGTTGGAGAGCAGGAGTAATATCACTTCCTGCTGTTGGGGGCATGACATCATCTTTAAAGACAAAAGTAAAGTGTGAAACGGATATACCTCTGCCCCGTGTACAATGGCTCTGCATGCAATATTTTGTTTGGCACTACAGTAGCTACAGGTTTGCCTGCAGTGGGACTTGTTTTTAGCAAAGAACAATAACCTGGCAGAGTGCAAATGCAAGAGAAAGGAGCAAGTATTCATTTTCATATATTCCATCTATTATAAACTGCTCTCTCTCTCAGTCATTGCCATGGACGGCTACAGTACAACGACTCTGATCTTTTCTTCCTCCCTTCTTCCTCCTCTATCCTGGCTCTGTCCGCAGTAGTTCATTATGTATGCTCTCTGCTTGAACATGATTAATATTTCCCATAGAATGAATCTGGCATCAAAGCCCTTAAAGCTCCTCACCGCACACTAAAACACACACACACACACTGCACGATCACACACACACACATATACAATGCACAGGCTCCTATACTGTGAGACATGTATGTTTAAGGGATACAAACCCAAAAGTGCTGCTTTGTTGGCACATACTTAATGCTGTCTTCAGTGAGCTGACAGTGGGATGTTGAGCATCGAGTGATAATGTAAAAAGACACCCACTTGTGTAAGACTCAGCAGAGATTAACCTGACGACTGTCATCTCCTGCATAAGATCTGGGTGTGAAAGAGAGTGAGTGTATAAATAAATCTGATGTCTGAGAGGCTAATCTGATGTGTGCATGTGTGCATGTGCATGTGCATGTGCGTGTGAGATACATACTGTATGGGTGGATAATAGTGTAACATAATCTAAAAGTGAGAGTGGTGTAATCCTGTTGCAATTTCTGCCACAGGATAAATTCACAAATATATAAAATAAACAAATCCTGAATTTATAAGCCATGGCTGGATTGCACACTGAGGTGGCTATACTGGGAAGTATACAGGGAAGTATAAAGGGAGGCGATAAAGAATAAGACAGGAGATGGGAAGGATGGTGGTGCATGATACTGAAGCTATTCCCAAACTCTTGAGTCCCTCCTTAGCCTTTAGACACACATACGCAGACAAAGAGAAACCCACCAACATGCACATGCACACGCACACACACACACACACACACACACACACACACACACACACACCTGCCAAGCATGGATAAAGGAGGGATTAAAGTGTGTCAGAAAAGGAAACTGGGGAGAAAGGCATGAATCATTGTTTCCCTGAGAGGACTGGCACACCTATGGCTTCAGACACAGTTTCACACAAACACACACACACACACACACACACACACACAAACAGAGCTAATTGTTTTTTTCTTCACTGTGATGCAGGTGAAGACCCACCAGTTTGCTCAAAATGAAATCAGTCTTTCCAACTACACCGTACTTCTTTATTATGTTCTGTTTCTTGCATGTGTGTCAGAAATGCTCACGTGCACAAACACGCTTACACGCAGCCCATAAAATGGTGCAACATTTTCCAACTGAAATCTCTATCCTTTAAGATGTCTCTCATGGTTTATACTGCCAGTGATCAGTGGCTGTGCTTTTGTGTTTGGTGATGTGTAATTTCAATCAACAAAGCAATGCCTTTGGTACACTCGCCCTCAAAAGCAGATGTCATTGGATCAGAAGCTGTGATGACTGACGAAGGGTTGATCATTTCAGGAATTTCAGTGGAATGCCACTTGATTGAAGAGGGCATAGCAAAGAGTAAAATGTCAGTCCAACAGATTTAGAAAGAGCATCATCATCATTAAATCACTCACATCACTCATCTCAACAGCATCTGTAATCTACTTTTCACCAGTTGGGTTGTGTTTGCTCTCAAGCTGCGTGAGACGCTTTCTGCCAGGCTGAATGGAGCTAATTGGACACGAGCTTTGGAGAAGAACATCTGCAAATGCTGTTGACTGATGCGTATGGTTTGAAAGACAGCTGCCAGCAGAAAGCTTCCTAAAACTAATCTCTCACTCTCTCTCTTCTCTCCTTTTGGTCACACTCTCATGTCTCCCTACTCACTCACTAACCCCCCTTAATTTTTATATCCTGCAGAGGCTAAAGGAACTCAAGCACAGGGAGTTTGCGCGCAACGTGGCCTCAAAATCATGGAAGGACCAGCGCAAACAGGAGAAGGCTATCAGACGGCTGCACCAGCTAGCACAGCTGCAACAGGAAACTCAGCGGTGAGTGGGAGGAGTGTGCATTTGTGTGTGTCCGTTGCAGTGTGTGTATGTAATGAGACTATGGGCAGGAGTCCAGAGGGATTAGAATGCATCACATCCAGTCAACGTTTCTCAGATTTGATGGATGCATCCACAGATGTGAGAGCACTCAGTTGGCCTATATAGGCCACAGGTGAAGTAAATATAACATGAAGACACATTCTTGCTGACACTTCGAGAGTAGATGATTTGTAGGAGGAGGAGATGGAGTTTTAGAGTAAGAATGAATAGTAGAATAAAAGTTATTTTTTAAAAGAAGTAAATAAAAATGGAAAAAAACAGAAAGATGAAAGTTGCCTCCAGGTTTGCACACCTAAAGCAATCAAAACAACTGATATAAAAGCAATGCATCACATAATAATCAACTTGATTGCACCTATTCCCTGTGCAATTAAATGTGTTTTCAGGGGATGATATGTGAACAGCATTACTATGACTACCAATAACATGCATTCCTTTCTTTCTTTCTCTCTTTATCTCAGTATTAATCTTAAATGTATCACAATAGCTACATCCCTGTATAATGACATACCTGTACATGTAGTACTTAACTCTACTTACTTGTCTGGATGTCTGTGGATGCTTTCACAATGCCATTAGCTGTGCTTTTAAATCCATATATCAATTAAAGGTTGAATACAATTGAAGTAAACTGACCCAACCTAAAGTGAAGTAAAGTAACATGAGCTAAAGTCAAGTATATTTGTTCTATCACCCCCAGATGCAGAGTCCCAGTACGGTCTTATGGGCTAAGAAGTGCAGTCCAGGTTGTGAGTCAGCAGCAACACAGAGACATGGACCAAAGAGACCACAGCCCTGAGGACAAACCTGAACCCTTCAACCACACCCTGAGGCCCCCTGCTACACAACCCAAGACAGCTCCTCTCTGCCACCAGCCAGAGAATCCTTGCCAATCTCCTCCCCAAATACCACTGGCCACTTTTGCAGAGTCCCCACTAATCACACATCCAGCATCCAATACAGACCCTCCAGCAGTGAACCCTGAGTCTCGCCTGAGCTTGTATTCCCAGCTGCCACTCCCTGGACGGGGAAGAGTGGGAGGCAGACTTGGGGTGTCCTTCTGCTTCTCACGGAGGGGGCCCAGGCTGGAGCCTTCTGCCTCTGTCTTCTCAGACCAGGAAGAAGAGGAGAGAGAGAAGAGAGAACAAATGAAAGAAAGAATAAAGGGAATCATGGAAGATATAGACAGGGAAATTGGGGAAGCAGGGGAGAGGAAACATGGTGAGATCGCAGAGCTGAAGTCCAGCTCTGACAGTGTTGGACCAGGCGACATGCTGATGATCCCCAGGGAGGCTGTGAGAGAAGAGGAGGAAATTGAAAAAAGGCACAGTGTGCACTCCACTGCAGCAGCTGATAATCAGAGCCATGATTCACTATTCTTGCCATCACAGAACCAGGTGAACATAAGGGGCACAGCACTGACAGGGGCACACATAGACACTGAACACACAGACAGTGAGACAGAGAGAAAGCAAGAGGAAGAGCGAGGGACCAAGGACAATCCATATATGTGTGTGGTTGGAAAAGATGGCTCTACCTGTCTGAGATGGCCTGTCAGTTTGCTTAAGTTCACCAAGTCTCAACCATACATCTCCTACAGCTGCAGCCCACTCTTCCCCCAAGAACCAGAACAATGCACGGATGATCAACAGGAGACACAACCAAATCCATTATGCACTCTCTCAGACGAATCATGTGCACCAGCTATTCTTACACCAGACACTAACTCCTGTTTACAAAGACAGACAAGACATGAGCTGAGAGCACACAGAAAGAAAAAAGCTGGTGAGAATGTCAAGGCAGAGCCACACATCGACGTGGAGACAGAAGCACACCTGTTCCTAAAGAACAAAAACCTTTCATCATCAGAAAAAGGAGGATGCATGATAAGTATGGAGAATTGTGTGAGGGCAGCCTCCCATCCATTTGACCCTGCTCATAGTGACAGCACTGACACAAACTCCCAGAATCCTCCGGGAGGCAGATTAGGGGGTGCAAGAAGGATCAGGGAGAGAGCCATCACAGACCTGAGCTGTAAATTAGAGTCTGTCACCCGGCATGGTACACAGAGGATATGCATCAGCCCATCCAGGTGTGAATGTGGGAGTGAGACAATGTGCGAGTGTGCCAGTGCTCTGCAGTCGTTCGTGGGTGTCTCAGAAGTGTCACGCAAAGAGGGGAAAACCAGCGCAAAGAAACATAGGCTGGGAAAGAGAAAGAGGACCGAGAAGGAAAAAGCTTCAAACAAGCGCCAATCAGCAAGGTGCAAAGTGAGGAGTGTTGTCTCTACAGTCTCCACTGGCAGAGATAGAAGAGGAGAAGCTAGAGGGAGCCGAGGGAAGAAAAGGAGGCAAAGGGAGACCGGGGAGATGAAGAGGAGGAGGGTGCGGAGAGCAGGGAGCAGCTGTCTCATGGGGAGATGTGAGGCTGAGCCAGTATCTGTCTCTGTCAGGAAGAGGAGGCCTCACAGGAGCCACAGCTCTGAATCCCAGTCACAGCCAGACAGAGAGCAGGCAGAGCACTGCAGTGCCTACTCCCAGCTTACCAGACACACAGCAGACAGAGACACAGAGGGGGAGGGAAAGCGAGACAGAGGTGCGGTGACTTTTCCCTGGCGGTCTCACTTCACCATACATTCCTTCTCACCAGGATGTAACTCAAAGCTGTTTTGGGAAAGGGGTCACCATAGCAACCCCAGGAGTTTCATTGACTGCAGTTACCCTGACAACAGCTGTGGTAGCAGCCCGGCAAGAAAGAGAAAAGTCCTCCACAGGGACAGGAAATTCATTCATAGCAACAGGAAGAGTTCGAGGCGTTGTGAAGTCTGGGAGGAGACAAATAGGGGGAGGAAAATGGGAGGGCGAACAGGTTGCAGAGACAGAGGTATGATTTCAGATACAGAACAGTGGGAGTGGATGAGAGGGAACTGTCCTGGAGCTAGTGAGGAGGGCAGGCCAAGGGTTGAATGGAGATCAAGAAACAGAGCAGTAGAATGGGATCGAGTGAGTAGGTTTAGTCCCAGTCCGAGCAGCAGGGGCAGGAGGAGCAGAAATGTAAGCACGGAAGACATAGACTGGGATAGATGCAGCTTGGACAGATGGACTTGGGGTAGCAGCGACAGCTGGGAAGACAGGGGGACACACAGATCTACGTCAGGCTCTAGGACAGGGGTTGACGGCAGAGACAGCCCAGGTGGTGTGTGGAGATGTGCAGGCACCAGACACTCAAGCTCTAGACATTTATCTAGTCCAGAGTGGTGGACAAGCAGGCAGATCTACAGCCCGCAGAATGTGTACAACACACAGGCAAGCAGATGCCACAGTCTGCGCTCCTGCAGCCCCTGCAGCCCCCGCAGCAGCACCGGCATGTCCGAGTTGAGCTGGGAGTGGAGCAGGAGCAGCACTTGCTCAGGAATCACAGTGGATGGGTTGACAGTTAGCTCCTACAGGATGCCCTCAGGAGCTCCGGGATTCACACCTGAGGCCCCTCAGGAGGCAAAGAAGCAGAGCAGCCCCACATCCACCTCATCTGTCCTTACTGCCAGCTCCTTCGCTCATTCTTCGCCCCACAGATCCTCATTTGCTCCCACAGTCCCAGGTCTCAACACATATCATGGTGACAGCAGTCCTTCACAGCTTAAAGAGCCCAATTCACAGCCTGACGTTGGCCATGGTCCCTCTGCCCCTGTCACCACATGCAGCTCAGGCACATCCCCTCTAAGACGATCCCCCAGTGATTCTGCACCACAGAAACCAGCCAGGATGTTGCTTCTCCCTCTTATAGGGAAACTACCTGCAATTCAGAGAAAGGCTAGGAGGAAAAAGGGAATGCTGGAGAAGAGTCGGGAGAAGGAGGGAGAGGAAGAGGGGGAGGCTAGAGTGGATACCAGAGCAGTCGTCAACAGTCATAAATGTCCTCTGG
Source organism: Euthynnus affinis (assembly GCA_029490765.1). NCBI lineage: Eukaryota > Metazoa > Chordata > Actinopteri > Scombriformes > Scombridae > Euthynnus > Euthynnus affinis. Next base: position 16,952,677 of record CM055847.1, read on the forward strand.
ACATGGTTGAGTCAAACCCCAGCAGCACGCCAAATCTCTGCCTGTCGGAGATTAGGACTGATGACAAACAGACAGGTGGAGAGACAGCTCCGCCAATCAGCTTTACTGCAGAGGAGATGGACAAATATCGCTTCCTGCAAGAGCAGGCGAGAGAACACATGCAGAAGGTCCTGGAACAGACGCAAGAGAGAGCGGATACACACATAGAGACAAACTACACACATGCAGCACAGATAGATAACTGTGGGACTTCAGAAGAGCAATACTCACATGGACCCTTGCACAACCCTCCACAGCCTCAAACCCAGACACTTCACACAGACACGATGCAAACACAAGCGCAGCACAGCCTTCAAGTCAGTCTCCCACTTCCACACTTGAGCCCACAAGAGAGCTATACTCATCCTGTGGCTTTGGGTGTCCGCAACCTTCCCCCTCTACCACTATCTCCCCCTCTCTCTAGCCTCCATCATATCATTTTGCAACACACAGCCCTCTCCATGCTCCCCTCCTCCTCCTCCTCCTCCTCCCCCTCCTCATCCTCTTCCACCTTACCCCCCTCTCCTGCCGTCCATCCACACCCAGCTCGGCTCCCTCACCCACTTCCCCCTCTCCACCCATCCCTACCTCATCACCTTCACCTTTCACCATTCTCCATCTCCTCCCTGTTTCCCTCCATCCTGCTGTCCCATCATCCCATCCCTCTCCTCCCTCCATCCCCTGCTTTCCACACAACCCCTCTCGCTCCTCTCTCCCCAGTAGCCCTGCAACCCTTGAACCCACAGCCTTTCATGGACAGAGCATGGCCAGTAAGGTTTCAACAGAAGGCGTTATGATTTTCACAGAGCGCCTGCCATGTTTATTAATCTTCCTTGGCAACACAGACTAGAGAGAGAGAGAGAGAGGATTTTTTGGTTTGGACAAAAGCCTGCTATTTGAAATGGGGATGTATCAGTGCTTTTACAAGCTACAGCTCCATCTCTTATTCGCATATGCCCTCACACACTCACACGCATGCATACACACACATAGTCCGACTATTGACTGTTTTCAAATGAAATTTTATTTCTCCATTTAGCCTCTGCTGTGTGCAGCAGACAGTGAGAGAACTGACTTTGATCCTTTTGCTTTTTCTATCATTCCTCATTCAGGCCCAGAATAAAGAAAACGACACACCTGCTATTCAAAGACAAGCATGGGCTTGTGTCATCCTCTCTCTTTCCTTCTGAACCACAGACAGACCAGCTGCCTTTTGAAGTATCCTTCATGCCAGGGACAGAGGGGCAAGAGAAAGCGATAATACTATTCCCTTATCTCCATTTCATACAGGTTATCTGAGTTAAAGTGTGACTTTCAACAAACATAAATAATGTTCCAGGGACTGGGGGGCATAGCAAAGCCATTTTAACCTTGGTGTATACTGTATAGATAGAGGTAATTCTGGACACACACACACACACAGTAGGGAAGGACAACAACTAATTTCCATATCTGACACATGTAAAGACCTGTTTTGTCTCTATAGTGTAAATATTCTGACAGTGAGTGATAACATTAGAATCATGGGAAACAATAAAATAAAAGGTGAATTTAACCATGACCAGTTGTACAATGCTTATTTCACACCCAACAGCCTCAGTTATACAAATATTTATATGTGACAAAAGATCATTTTTTCCCATACAGTATTTATAACAAATCAGTTGTTGTTGAGACGTCAATGAATGAATCTGATCTGTTACATTAAAACTTGGGTGAAAATAAATGATTTTTATTATTCTGTCTGATTCATGTTGATCGTGCAACATGTTGCAACAAATTCCACATAAAGAATTAATATGGTGTGGTTTACCACTTCTCAAAGTGCAACTCAGAATTCATAGGAATCTTGTAAAATATAGACAACATAGAGTTTCGCTACTTACTTGTGAACCCTGTAATATGAAGCAGTGTCTACCTGCTACCCCTTTGTCACAGTGTGCATGTCAGTGTGAGTAGCTCAATTAGAGGGTGATTGTCCCTTATTAGACTGTTTTATTTAAAGAACTGTTGAGGTCTTAAGAGTTAAAACTGCAGTATTTCAGGAAAAAGCAAAGACGAGAGGAAAGTTTATACAATAAACATAATTTTGTGCAGCAGAATTTTAATTATCTTATTTCCTGCCCCAGTAATCATCCAGCGATCCCTTGTGGAAGTCCCAAATACCCAGGTTGGAAGCCACAAAAGATCTAAAGGAATGGTGACATTTGCTACAAAGAAAATAGAATAGAATTTATTTAATATTAATATGTGCAAATTGATCTTTAAAAGTTTGTTTTATGATCAGCATTTCTAAAATATTGAGGAATAAGTTCAAAGGTGTCTTTATTGTCAGCCATAAAGAGTTACACACTGCCCTTTACTATACTGTTTTAATAGTATGCTATTACTCCCTTTTATTGCCAAACAGATAAATCATTTTGTCAAAACAGGCACATTTCTTTAAACACATTTCATTATAATGTCCAGTTTGACCTTTAGTTCACTGCATTGGAGATGACCAAAGCACAAAGCTAAAAAATATCCTTTCGGTTTCAGAACTACAGGCACTTAATCTACACCAGACAGTTTTGAAGTGCATGTTGTTCTTGAGTATCATGCATCTCAAGTTAAAAAAACAACCTTTTTGCATCATTCATGAAACATCGATGAGTGTCTTTCTTGCATGTCTTGCCAAGGGTTATGATGGTTAGTAACTGTTGCTATGCATCCAGGCCTTGCGATTGGTGAAGGCGCAGATGTATTAAAGCTGCTTGCCAAACAGTTGATCACTGCAGCGGCCGGCACTCAGGGAGCAAAGCACAGAAGAGAACAGAGCGGCATCCAGATGGTCTATGGACTTTGACTACCCAGTGTGCTTTGAGAGATTGGATTGATTTGCCCTCCGTGATATCAGTGAACACAGCCTAGCACGCAGGGGGGGCTGCAGCAAGGGGTGACGAAAATACAGAAACAAAAACAAGACACAAAATTTAGACTTCCAGTCCTGAGGTGTTGACTAGAAATATAAGCCATGCCCTGCAGAGATTTAGTAATTAGAGCACAATTCCTATTTCTCCTCCTTGTGACCCCTGAGCTTGTGAGTGTGTGAGTACATATGTGAGTTTGCGAGAAACAGAGACAGAGAATCCCTATCTCTCTGCACAGGACAGGAGATAAAACAGACTGTGTGAAATATAGAGCAGCAATAATTAGCAGCTGTTACAGCATCAAACCTCTCTATCTCTACCTCTTCCCTTCTCTCTCTCTCTCACACACACACATACACACACACAATTGCTCTGTTCTTATCCCAGAGTTTAATTTAGAGATACTCAAATGTGCTGCAACAGTCTTTCAATAGTGATAATCGGCAGATCATACAAAATCGGCCCACTCCAGTGTTGCCCTCCATCTTCTCTTCAGTTCATCTCCATTAAAACAATTCACACATTTTAGATGGAAAATGCTAAAACTTTCCCAAACACAACATATAAAAGCAGGGATCAACTGAAAAACCCAGCAAAGAACATAAAAAAGCAAACTAATCCATGGATAGGGAATGCCAGGGGCCTTTACTTTATCATAACATAAAAATTAGAAGTAGCACACATGCAGAGTTACTCACACAGGGGTCATTTGGAAATTAGTAATCACAATATCACAGTATTTTCTGTCAGTGACTGATTAAATCATTACCTAAGCCCTGAGATTTGCCCCCTGGTGTGTTCATGTTTTGCTGTTGTGTGTACGATTGTGTATGCGCACGTGTGTATTTGTGTGCACATGCAGGAGTGTGAGTTGATTTATGATTGAGAGAGAGCGGTTTCCTCAGTCAATCGCTCCTGTGAATTAATGAGGTATAAAAACTAAAGCTGGCACTCAGTCAAATACACCACCAGTCACAGAGAACTCACTGCTGGGGCAGGATCACTCCTATTGGCACCGCATTTGATTGTTATATTGTGGGTATAGATTGCATTGAGCAAAAAGAGCCCCTCACGACTACTGAAGCGATCCATCGACTCAAATTGCAATGTTGTTTAAATGAGACACTTCAAATCTCTTGCTCTCTCCTTTTCTTTCTGTTTTTTTTTTTTTTTTGGTGGTCTCCACTCCTACCATCCTCTTTTGATTCAACCAGGTCAGTGGGGCTGCGTTCAGTTCCCTGGGCTGTCCTCGCTGCACAGAAGAAAAGGCACCATTACACTCTCTTCTCAATTCCCCTCATTCAGTGGCTACATCTTTTACATGTTTGAATACCATTGTACAGCACAGACCTTCACGGCACAATGTGCTTTGCAGTATTATTATTACGCAGAAAAATCCCCTTCCTATACCTTTTCTCTTCCAGTGACATTCATTAAAAGTTTTCTTGAATTGTGGCAGAGTATGACATACAGTACCAGGCTGTTCCACTCCAATTTACATCTTTTTACTGAATCTCTGCAGCTCTTACGAATAGTAGTTATACTAACAGCATAGGCGGCGCTAGGGCAAGAGGTATGGGGAAGCTACGGGACAAAAGAGAAAAAAAAGAAAAAAGGTCTTTACCAATACGCGGATAGGCTACATTGCTATTATTATTATTATTATTATTATTATTATTATTGTGTTCAGAAAAATCTGATGTCACAGCATAATGATCTATACACATTTTTCTGTTAATTAATTAATTAATCTTTACTTCTTTTTTTTTTTACCTTAATGAAGCAGCATTCGCCGCGGGGCCTTTGTATCAAACTTCTCAGGTTTAAGCCGCTTAGTTATGTCACTCTCGATGTACAGGAGCGACAGAGATGACAGTCTCTGCTGGGCCATAGTTGTTCTCATCCAGTTGCGGACCCGGCGCATCGCAGAAAATGAGCGCTCACAAGTCGCTGTCCCAACTGGAAGCGACAGTGCCAATTTAAGCACTTTGGCGAAGTTCGGGTAAAATCCAGACAAGGCAGCGGCTTTTAGATTTTGCAAAATTACTCCACCTGAACTCATTTTACAGCTAACAGTGAGGCAAAACGTTAGCGCCAACGCTGCTTCGTTGCTATGGCAACACGTACGTAATGACGCAGTAACCATCAAAATATCAATATTAAAAAATATTTAGGTTTAATAAATAATATTTATTATTTTAATGCCTTTTTCACATATTTTTAAAAATAATAATAATATAAATAAAAAACGTGATTTTTTTTTTTTTTTTTGGTGACAACTTTGGGGAAGCTAAGCTTCCCCTAGCCTCTTAATAGCGCCGCCTATGACTAACAGTCAGAATAATATTCTAACTGTTCCACCAACTGACATTCAAAAGCTAAAAGTGAAGATAAAGTTGAAAAGGTTGGAGCGGAGTTGCTTAAGATTAGAATGTATTAACTGAATAGAAAGTTTGTGTTAGCTGAATAGTCAGGTGTCCTCTTAGACGAATCATTTGATCATACGGTATAATACTAAATAGGCTGATGCATCACTTTGTTAACTTTTGTGAGTGTTTGAACTCCCATAAAGGTACAGTTCAAAGAGTAATCTGTCACCACTGATGTGTCAAGAGGCACTGCCGTTGCTGCAGGTGCAACACACGAAAAGCCAAATGGCTTCAGGATGTTTTTAGAACTTTTACATCAAAAAGATATATTGTTCTGTATGATTCAGAATCAGAAAAAGCACCTTTATGCTCTAAAATACCAGTCTATTTTGAGTTTTTTTAAAATATTCTTTTCATTTATGTTTGCCTCTCTTGTTGTGGAGTAGAATTGTTTGTGTAGGACTTGTATTATGCAGGAATAACTGTGATTTCTGTTTTACAATGGATTTAAGGATTAGAGGAAGTAGTGGGCTTGGTGATACTCTTAAATTTGGCACAGTCGCCCAAGGACATGACACTGTCAGCACATTGCTTACACTCATCTGCGCACACATGCATACACAGAGGTGTAATAGGGTATAATTTAGGGGGCTGTAATAGTGAGATGTGATGCTCGGTTGTAAGACAGCATGGCTAATTCCCCGGTTATGTTATCTCTGAGAGACAGATGTTCCCACCAAAGATTACTATGTGTGCACACACGCGCACACACACAAAAAAAAAACACACATACACAATCTGTGTGCATGCAGAGAAGCATGAACACATTCAATCCTCAGACAATAGGAGCATGCGGGATAGTCTAAAATAGCCTTATTGACCAAAAACACAGATCAATGATGAAGACAACTTTTCTGAAAGTTAATTATGAGATGTAATGAGTTTCTTCAACATACACTCAAGAGAAAAACAACAGTTCACACAGAAAGTTTTCCTCGATAAATGTTTCATTTAAAACAATCAAATGAATCATGTAATGGACTTTGACCTCTTGCCACATTAATTAGAGGAAAAACACACTGTTCTCCAGTGAGACCACTCTGAGTCAAACCATATCACTTTTGAATGATCACGTTAGCTCTGCAAAGCTGTCAGTATTAACTCTTTGCGTCAGTCCATCAACTGCAAAGCTTTTCCCGCATCAGAAACACTGCATCCATTACCCAGGAAATCCATCCCATACAGGAAATGGTTTCACAGCAGAGAAGAAAGGTCACTTGATTCATGGTTTCTCACAGTGGCTGTCAGGAAGACCCTTGGGTCAGATAACCATCATTCCCACTATTATGTTGTTAATTCACAGGTTGAATACATGGACGCAGCATAAAGAACATGATGTAGATGAGCGACATGCACTTCCTATCTGTCAAACCTCAATTCGGATGAGTCGATTTTGTGCTCAGTCTTCTTTATCCTTCTTGTCTGGATTTCTGTCACCTTTCAAGGATCTCATTTAGTATCACAGAATATCCATAAAACCTCTCCAGCATCCAAACACAGAATGTCCATGATTCAAAAACATCCAAACAGCAGCTTTGATAGTTTGAAAGACTTGCTTGTAAACCTTGAAGAAAATTTGAGTGCTTCAGCGTGACTTCAAGAGGACAATTTACACAAATGAACATGTGAATTTGTGTATAAACAACAGAACTGCCTCTCCAACTCCTTCCTCCTCTGAGCCCCATCTCCCTCCTCCTGTTTCCGTTTAACTGGTTTCAGTTTTTAAGTCTCCAGATTCTGATAATTTCCCCCTTAATCCCTTCAGAGGAGCACCATGCTTAACTCTCTAATTAAGTCAACCATGCACACATACACAAGCACACACGATGAACAGCACACACACACACTGCTAGTAGTATTCAGCTATCTGATGCTCCAACTTAACGGTTGCTGTGTGTGCGCGCGTGTGTGTGTGTGTGTGGTTTGTATGACTGTATTTCAATGATTAGGTCCCAATCAGGATGTTGTTATGACGACACATGCATTTATAAGCTGTTAATCCAGGATTATTCTCCCCTCCGCTCATCTCATTACCGTCGATTATTAAAAAACACATACAGGCACAGGAGCGCACACAAATACTAATTATGGGTTGGTTTCCCTGGAGACCGAACACATGCTGCTAGGTTCTTCAAAGATAGCTTAACATACAGGTGGAAAAAAACTAAATCTGCTTAATGTATGAACCCACCTCAGGCTTTAACTATGAATACAATATTTTGTATTTTATGCTTATGTATAGCTTTCCTAATTTGTAAATATTTGAAATGTCACAACATGAGAGATCAGACCTTGCAGATCTGTGGCATGGCAATGTATTTATTTATATCTGATTATTACTGTTTTTGGCCTCTTAGAGAGCCATTTTGGCCTTTCAGAAAGCGATTTTCAGCACAGAGCAGGAAAGAGTGCGAGCAAACAGTGAGTGTCCTTTCCCAGTGATTGAATGTGTGTCCTTGTGTAGAAACTGCACTCCCCTCTCCCAGCAAGCGAAAATATTCCTGCAGTGCTGAAGCTGATGTGCAGGTGAGAGAATGGCCAAGGATTTTGAGATCACCCGAGGCTTTGTGTCCACTATGGCCCACTCACACTAGGTCAGCTCAGAATAACTAGAAAGGGCTGACCGCTGATGTTCGCTCACCCCTGGAGTCATTAATCACACAGCACTGCAGATGAGCCGCATGGGCACACGCATTAACACACACACACACACACACGTAAAAACACATACACGCAAGAGCACATTTTAATTATAAAGCCAAATTCTACATGACAGCATTGCTCCAGGTAGTCAGTCCTCAAGGTCTGTACTCCTGGTACATTATCATACACTAAACATCACAGACGTGAATATTCCTGCAAAGGCCCAGTCCACAAATAACAACACATCATGTCACATTAAGCTATGATAAAATGCAGCGCACACACACACACGCACACACACACACAGAGTATCATATCTGCAACTTTGCTCCTGAGCTTTATTTTACGCTCCTTAGACACAAACACACACAATCACATCATGGCATCTGAACCCCTGTATTCCCGAACAGGCCTCTCAGCTTGTAGCTGGGTTGCTATCAGGACCAGGATCTGAGATAACGTTCCCATTTACCGGTTATGGAATTCTTCAAAGGGGCCGCGCAGCAGTGTATGCCTGCGGTGTTTTGTGTTCGTTAACACGGTGGATGGAGAAACACTCTGTGGTGGATGTGTGTTACAGCATGCATGTCACATACAACAATCCCTCTACTAAAGGCATCAGAGGAGAAAATGTCAGTTTATGGGGAAAAAAACTGGACACGTAACAAAACAAATCAGAACTGCTCTATCCAACATATTTTGCAGGCACACAGAAGCTGAAGTTAAGTTTGTACCTCAGTTTAGTCTCCAAAGCAATAAATATCTATCAGTCTATCTACCACTGTATCCCGATTTTGCAAAAGAAAAAAAAAAGAAAAGCAGACTTTGTATCACAAAGTGTCACAATATAGATTTTAAACTTTTCATACTGACATCTTTGGCCTAAAACCAGTACTTTGTCATGCTGTGAATGCTTTACATTTCAAGATGCTTGCTGTTGGTTACAAAAAGACACGTTAAAATGTTAAAATCTTCTTAGTCCACTGACAGCTATATATATATATATATATGTGTGTGTGTGTGTGTGTGTATATATATATATATATATATATATATATATACACATATACACACTATATATACACTTGTTGAATCCAATGAGTTCAAAAAAAATCTAAAGCTAGAGAATAAACTGAATAGTATAAAAATTCAAGCATCACACATAAACTAAGGATATAATAACTGTTACATGTAAATATAGCATTAACTGTTAGTTGGCAGACAGTTTTCTAATAATGCTTACACCCCGATGACATATTTCACTGCAGTCTGAGGGAAAAACACTGCTGCTGATGCACTGAGAAAGAGCTGAAGTAATTAACGTGCTGCTTTTGTTTGTGTGTGTACTCATGTGTTGTGTATGTTTGTTTGTAGGAAACATGTGGGTGTGTATAAGAGGTAAAAGCATTCAAAGGTGTTTTGCTTTTTCTGCTGGTGAGGAGTAAAGCCCTAAAACTAATTTATTTCATCAACATCTGTCAAGGAGATTAAGGGAAGCATTAGTCAAGTGTGCACTTATTTCACCAAAAGCATTAAACAACTGACAGAAAGAGATTGAGTAGACTGCAGCTTTTAATGCCACTCTTTTTGTGCATCTCACTTGAATTCAATTCATCTTTGATAAATGGGTGTGAAGGACAACCAGTAAAAAAAAGGCACTTTAGAGAGCACACCAGAACATTTAAACCAGGAGGAGCATGATGAGGAAAAATGAAATCACAGAGTACGAGCAAGGGGGTGTGGTTAATGTTCCATGGGTGCCTCTGCATCGTCCTCCTCCTCATCACTACAGGGTTCATAGTCTTCATCCACATCTGGGTCTCCTTCTTCTCCCTCCATCTCTCCTCCCAGCTCGCCTAGCAGCTGCTCCACATGCTCCAAAATTGGCTGGTCATCACATCGCACCTTATTGTACAGCTTGGAAAGAGAGAGAGAGGGGAGAAAAAAACAAAAAAAGACAAAAAAAGGATGATGCAAGCATGTAATGGTCTAGTAAGTAGCTTGGAAAAATGAAAACTTTAAATAGTAAGTAGGTTATATAGCAGAAATGTTGAGACCAAACATGAAGTGCATATTACACTGCAGAGGCAAAACAAGAAATGAGATATAGTGAGTAAAAAGCTCTCGACAGAAGCTCTTCTGTGGTGTCACTGAAGTTAACAGTGCATCACTGTAGCATCAGTAAGCAGCTGCCTGGAGTTAAGGAAAGTGAGCAGCACTGAGGTTTTAAGTCTCTAAGTGCCGGTTAGGCCGCCTGAAATATCCAACAGCAGCTGCATTCTGTCAGCGAGGGCCGAGGCAGTCACGGCTCGCGAAAGGCTGGTAAACAGTTTTTGTCTTTCATTTGGCAAATCAGCACATTTGATACACCATTCAGCCGCACAGGAGACAAAAAGACCATTTATCTTCCACTTGCTGTTGCAACATGCGTGTGCACACACACGCTGTAATGCATCTTGAAGCTCATATGGTTATGTGATGTGCATGTGCATACACACACACACACACACACATAATCAACACTCTTATCTCAGTGAAATATGCCGTGAAAGAGCAAGATAAAAAAAGTCCTGTTCTCAAAGCAGCCTGCAGATTTATCTCTGTCTGCTTGTGTGTAATTACTGAACTCAAAGTGGAGCTGTGTGATAAAACTACTGGCGCTACCACTAAGGACAGAAAAAATAACGCTGTGTTTCTCTCTGTGCATGTACAGAGCATGGGGAACTGATACAGCGCTTTTTATATTTATGCTCTTCTTTCCAGAAAAATAGAGAAAAAAAGACAGTGACTGGGGAATACTTGAGATAATCTAGGAATATTATTCTACTTAGTGTACGAAATGTAGTTAACACGCAAGCACACACACACACACACACACTTGAGCTCATGGACAATAAGCAGCTGAGTGCCATTATTCTTACTAAAAGTATAACAAGGCCAGGAGAGTGAAGAAGAGTGTGTGTGACTGCTTTGCCCCAGGACCAGTCTCTAAGCAACAGCAGGTCCTGACAGGAGACACGCAGTCCCATGGGAACTCATTTGGAGTGTAAGAATGTGTAGTGTGAGTGTGTATGTATGCACGTGTGTGTGTGTGTATATATATCTTTAAGTGGAAGCTGTCTCTGCAGGTTGGAGCTCCAGGGAGGTGGAGCGTGACCCAGGTCCAGGCACAGGGCCTGATACCAGGGGAGAGCTGACCCTCTCTGCCTCTTTAGAGCACCACACACACAGGAGAAAAAAAAACACACTGATTTTCATTCTGCCAGTGTCACTCTGAAATGCCTGGAGATGTTTATCCACAACAAGCAGTCTGAATAAAAGTTGGGTTTGCTTTACAATAGGCTTGGCTCAATACCCAGAATAATTGCATATTACAGCCTTGGGTAAGAGGTAGAGGGTGTCTTTCATATGAGTTGTTTAAAAGAAATAATGTAAGAAATACGTGTGCAAATGTACTGTATGTTCCCCAATACAAAACACTACTTGGAAATTGTGTTTATAAGCGGTGATATATACTAGTGAACCACAAATCAATAGTAGTGTGTCTGCTAGATAGAATGTGATTATTCATTGTGATGCTCTCAGCTAGCTAAACAAACAGGGGCTATTCTTTACAAGTTCCGCACCGAGCGCTGCTGAGATCAGCATCGCTGTCACAAAAAAACACAAGCATTTCTCATTTACAACAGCCTGTTTTTTCTCTTCTCACTTTCACGGCCCAGAGAGCTGCCTAGAGAGGGAGGGAGAATGTGTGTGTGCATGTGTGTGCATGTGTGTGCGTGTGTATAATCGTATAACTTTTTCATGGTCCACTTTGCTCTACTTTCAAGCCCCAAGTCACGGCCCAAAGCACACTTGACCACCGCCATAACCACTCTCTCTCACACTCACTCACACTCACACACACACACACACACACACACACACACACACACACACACACACACACCACATTTCACACACAAGAGTGCATGCATACATCTGCCCTCACTGTCTACTCACTATTCTTTTTTGAAACTCACTTCACTTCATGTCAACAGGACAAACGGTCACTGTCAGTGAACCCCCGTTAGAACAATGGATACAGTTTTTCTGTACTTTTACATAGAAACTGTTGCTGAGCATACTGTTACATTCAAAACCCTTTTTTGCTGTTCACCTGAGAATTGCCAAACTTTCTACTTCGAAACAGGAAAAAAAACATTTAAACATCCCTGAGCTCCAAGTCTCCAGACAATGAGTGACAAAATGGGCCTCATGCAAGAACATTTTCATATTTTTATCCTAAAACTCTCTTACTTTTTTCTGTGGTTTGCTCGTACAAGTGTTTCATGTCAGATTCAACAAACTCTCTTAAGTGCCCAAACTTATAATAATTGGCATAATCCATGCCCCTAAAATTGCTACAAAAGGCTCCATGTTCTGCTATTTATGCGCAAGTTTCATTCACAAAAAAGTTCCCAAAGAGTAAAAACACTGGAAAGCTTCAGCTCCTGCTTTCAGAAATCAGCAGACAAACATATAGCAAATTTAGGAGTGTCAGCAGTAAGGGGGGACCCAAAACAATTATGAAATATGAATTCAGCTGCCAATGATGTGTCATCAAAGCAGCTCTGCACTGTGGCATAAATAAAGAGGGAATGTTTTGACATGAAGTTAGATTTTAAAAAACATGTTTCTAAAGCAAAGTGATCTGTGATGGGAGATGGTCATGGGGTGTGACAGTCACAGAGATATTAGAGGAAATAATATTATAGTCTACAATTGATGTTACACTGTAAGCAGCAAGAAAAAATGATACTGGATGATGACCTGCAGAGAGACAACAAGGCAGCTGTCGGAGTAAGAGAAGTCTCTAGCAACTAACGAAATGTAGAAGTTGCTGCACCAAGATATGTCAATAAAAATCATAAAATCAAAAAAAAAAACTTTCAGTAAATTGAGAGCCATGATGTAGTTTAGGACATTATAATTGTAAGTCAAACAAGAGTTTCTCCCCTGTGAAGAAAGGCAGCGATGATCTATTCATGACACTTAAGACAGGTCTGGACCACTTGTAAATTCCGCTTGTATGTTTGAGAAAATGGAAAACTGATTAACCTTTAAATCACTCATATGTGCATCTTAAGAACACATCTGTTCGTACGAGTCCTTCTTGCATGAGGCCCATTGTGACATAAACCAATATGGCAGCAGTGGAAACACTGCTGTAGAGAAGAGTGAAGGAAGTTTGACTCCAAGGTAATGAAAGTAACAGCTCCAAATTTCGGTAACAGAATTAGGACTTTAGAATTTAATACAAAAACAGAATGTGTTTGCTTCAGGTGCACAGCGTGTCTGGAGCTGAATGGGGTCTCATGTTTATGGACGTTATACTGCAGCTTGCGGGAGCTTTGTTTAATAAAGTACAGATTTAACAGGGAAAAGTAAGTAAAAATTGAAAATGTTATATCATTCCTCTATATTTACTTAATTGCTTTGGATACATTTACTTTGGATATGGTCCAGCATTATCATAGCATAGTGCTATCTTTATTTGTCCAGTTTGCAGTGAACAAAAATGTAATGAGAAGTGCTAATGTACCCTTCATATAAAATTGATCCTTTGTCCTCCATTTCTCGGTAGAGACTTTTTCTACGACTCGTGGAAGAATGAAGACAGGCTGATTATGTGGTGAAAGCCTAATCATTCCATCATTGTTCACCTTCTGTTCCACATCTATGCTTAACTTCCCCTTTCATTTCACCTCTTCTTTCATTTCCTTTCTTAATGCCTTAATTTTCCAAGCTCGTCTCCTGACCGTTTTCCCCTCTTGTACACTCCGTCTTTGGATTTCTTTCGCTAGTATACTCGCACCAAATGACCCTCCTGTCAAGGAGATAGATACCTCTTAAAATCCTCCTTGCACGCACACACACACTTCTACAGTTTAAGCAGAATAGTGCTAAAATCTGGCTCCCTATATACCCTCAATCCTTCTCTTCAAATCCCCTTTTTAGACTAGACAGAGCACTCCTACTGCACATCTCTTCATTAGGAGGAGGAGAGCAACTGGATGAATTGTTGTGACACTTTTTCCCTTCTCTTATTTTTTTTTTTTCCTTTTCTTAACTTTTCCATCTCACTCAGTCATACAAACAAACACACACTTCTTCACTGGCAGGGGTGTGACCCAGGCTGAGATTAGACCTTCTTGAGTGTGAACAGGGCATGTCGCTAAAAGTCTCAAGAGGCCTGACCGCAAACTTACACGCACACCCACACATACACAAACATACACATAACCTAACACCTCCAGTCACATCCTTAGTAAGGAAAGGCATTAAAATTACATGACAAGCACACCTTGGACCAGCCATACCCACAATCTATGCTCATGAGATACCCTTTCAGCCACATCAAATAGTAAAGCTTTTGACCTCCGTTTGCCCTAGCTGCCTCTGTGCACACTTGCACACACATACACACACACACACACACACACACACACACACACACACACACACACACATAACATTGTCCTCTGTGCATACACTGCAGATCCTTCCTCAATCGCACCCTATCTGGCTGAGACTCAAATTCCATTTCACGTCCGGTTTACTATTGATTTTACCCTGGCCACTATTCACCAGCTACACCCCCTGCACCCACACAACCACACACACACACACTACACCCCACATCCAATCTGTTCCCTTCCTCGCCTCCCCTTTCATTCTCCCACTCTTGCTCACCCTCCTGCTCCTCTCCTACGCTTCTTTCTTGTCCTCTCAACCCATCCATTCTTCCCTATCATCCCTTTTTAGAGCATCTCAGCTGCATTGTGTGTGTGTGTGCGTGTGCGTAGTGTGTGTGTGACTGAGCGTGCACGTGTATCGATCACAGAAGAGATGAATAATGAAGTCATTTTTTAACAAATAATTAGATATGCAAGTTGGCACACACAACCATAATTAAATATGTGCATCCACATACGGTGTGCCTACGCATACCCGCATGCTTTCTCTCACTGTCTCACATCACACACACATATATATCAACACACACACACACACACACACACTTACTTAGCAAAGTCATAAAGTATGCAGAGAAGTGGACTGGCGCCAAAACAAGCCGTTGGGCTTTGAGGCCTCATTTCCATGTTGGAGCCCATTTTAACTAGCAGACTGACTCATCGTTAATAATTAACACTCACAGTGACGCTCAGAAACAGAGCTCTGACATAAACATGGGAGAATCTGGACTACACAATGTACAGATGCACACACATATGAGAAAAAGCACTGAGCTAAGGAATTAAGTGCATCATGAGGGGGGCTGTTTTCTCTCCACATTCCGCCTCACCTTTTCAAGGTCTTGGTGCATTTACCTTTCACATTATTCTGCGCCTGTTGCTTCACTCACTCCACAAAGAAACAGCTATGCTGTTTACTTGTCACGCTCTGATGCCTCACCCAATTCTTTTACCAGTCTTTCACCTTTTTATTCCTTTGCATTCTGTCTCTCGGTGCAAAAACGCAGATCAAATCTATATGCGCACGGTGCCCTTATTTTCCCTCCCTGCAGTTTCTTCAGTTCTACCCTCTTGGCAGCTCAAAGCCCACCTCGCTCCTGTCTCAGTCGAGGACATCCCCAGTGGATGCTGGTTAGACAGGCCTGTCACTACACTGCTGGCCAGAGAGACAGACATCAATATATTGCCACTCTACTGCCCCTACTCATCTGTAGAGGAACACGGTGGGGTGGGGCGGGGACGGAAGGAGGGAGGGTGGGAGGGAAGAAGGGGAGGTGAAAAGGAGAGGAAAGTAAAGAGAAGAAAAAAAAATCCCTCAGTCTGTGCTGTCTGATTTACAAGCCTATTGGATTTTAGACTAACATGAATCACTGCTCCATAGAGGCATTGCTCCCTGACAGAATGACAGAATGAATGAGACACATCACTCTGAGTGTGTGTGTGTGTGCGTGAGTGTGAGTGAGAGAGAGAGGGAACAGGAAAGGGAGAGAGGGGTATATTTAAACCTCTTTGAGATCATATAAAACAACATTTCTGTAGCAACCATAGAGGTTCACGGTATTGTGTGTGTTCATAATACTGCATGTTCCCTTTCTCTGACAAGAACAGGTTTTTAGCAGTCTTACATTTTGTGATAGTACTGGCTGTAGCTATCTTTGCCCATAGTTGCAGTGCAGTGTTTAAGAATTAGTACATATCAGACATAGACCACAACTACATGTGTGTCATCAATAAGCAGCTTCTGGGCAGATTTAATGAATTACCTTTTTAGCATTGGTCAGGTGCAATCTGGCTGCATCCTTCAGTGCCTTCCATTCCTCCTTCTCCTCCTCAGTCACTTCTCTTCCCTCCCTTACTTGCTGCTCCTTTGCTTTTTCCAATTGCAGGTAGCACACCCAGCCAGAGAGATACCACACCTGGGAGGCACAGAGAACGAGAGGCGGGTTAGTGGGGGTGGGAGGAAGGCGTGAGGCGCAAAGATTCAGACAGAGAGAAAGTGTTCTTTGTTGCAGTAAGTGAGCTGTGACAAGAGAAACAGATTTGTAACCCTCACGGAGCATGTCTGCATGAAATCCCACATCCTTCTTTGACAAACCACTTTCACACATAACATGAAATGACACACACACAAGCAATCCATCACTCACATAATAACTGTCAACCTGATCTGATCCTGACACATACTGTACTCATTTACAAATGTTGCATGAAAACATATGTACATGAGCACATAGTGTAGCTCGGTAGTGAATTCAACCCTGTGATTTGTGACTTGACCACCTTGTTATGCTGCTACCAATTAGTTTTTTCTTTCTGTACCAAAAGATGCAATCACTTTATTAAAAAAATTGCAAAAACATCATATAAGAAAATGAGAAATAAATTC
The DNA here is from genome assembly GCA_029490765.1 of Euthynnus affinis. Classification (NCBI taxonomy): domain Eukaryota; kingdom Metazoa; phylum Chordata; class Actinopteri; order Scombriformes; family Scombridae; genus Euthynnus; species Euthynnus affinis. Next base: position 16,969,601 of record CM055847.1, read on the forward strand.
TCTCCAGCAAATATCTACTTTGCATTTAAAAATCATACTCACAGGTTGTGTTATGGACAATGTTACACTTACAATCAACTTCAAAGAATGTTTTTAAGATTTATATTTTCAAATTGTTTAATTTGTTTATTTTACGTCATTTCTCAATTCACATATTTATCATGACTGCATTTCTACCTTGATTAAAAAATTGTGGAGGAACAAATACAAGTACTACAGTCCTGAAGCCTGTTTCAGAAAGCTGGATTAGTGGGCTAACAAGCCAACTCGGCCTTGAGTCCTGTTTTCCGGTTCCACAGTGGTGGTTCATTTTTCACCATGGGAACTTCAGCTATACACCATGTTCAGGACATTAAATGCAACCATGTAAAATGCCCGCCTCCTCAGGAATCAACTCTCTGGAAACATGGCATCACTATTCCTCCGGCCAGTTGTACACATTTTTTTACAAAACAAAAAAAAACTGGCAGAGCCTCCTTACTTTCCACGCTGTCATTAAATGTCTGAGGTGTTTCCAGGCATTACCTGCATTACCCACTTTGTCAAAACAAAACAGCATCTATAAATAACAAGTAGTTTAGATTAAGATAGTCACCAGTAATGACTGAAATGTATTATTGCATATTGATGCATGACTGATTTGCTCATTGCACTGAGGCTGATCCGTCATGACTGAGACAACATGAGACACTTGCATAGACAACACAGTACTATATTAATCATAAGTATGAATACTGTGCATTATTGGCAGGCAGTGATAAGCTGCAGCAACAGTGTTATTTTTCATTACTATGCTTTTGGATTGTTCTTCTGCTTATGTAGATTTTTTTAAACACTCCCCACTTTTACAATAATATGCTGAAATTTCAGCATATTATAATAAAACTTACTTAACAGACTTAAATAAACATGTCACCTTGTATTGTTTACTTCTACAGTCTTCTTGTGTGCTTATATCTTCTTTCATTTCTGAATATTACTTTTTGCAGCTACAATGTCTATTTAATAACACACAAAAAGCCATCAAGCAGGTTCAAATGTCAAATGTCAAATGTTCTAAAGACCGACAGTATCATCTTATCTCAACTACTCTGCTTTAAATCCATCCATGATTTCAATTACTGGCTTTTTGTTTTTGTTCCAAATCCTGCCTCATTTACAGAACAAGGCTAATGCTAGACTTGACTGACCCATAGTATCTCTTGACCCTCCAGTGGGTTAGTGTATTTGACAAAACAACTTGTTTCATAACACAAAGCTGTTTTCTTAGCTCAGTGTATTCAAATAGTTGCCAACAACACATAATTTAGCCCTCTTCCGTTGCAAACGCATAACCTTTAGCACCAGATGTGTGAGTATCACTTAGTTCAAGACAGTACGCTGTTGTGTTAGGTGTTAAGGGCTTCTTAACCAGCCAAGCACATTTTTGTGAGATAACCCTGTTTCTCCACAGAGTTCAAACAGTCAGGGAAGCCACATCTTTAACTGTAAGTTAGTGTGCTCAAACACACCAAAATCAGCATGTTTTATTTCTTTTCCATGATCGCACATTTTTCTCCTACATAATTTCATAAGCTGCAATACACTTGCTCCTCCACCTCTAAACACAATCATGTTCAACTTTCAGTGAACCTGGAGGTGTGTGTGCGCTTCACATCTAAGGCCAAAGATCACCCACCCACTGTTAATCGAACACCAAGACACGAATATTAGCTTTATTCATTATTCATTGAGGGCAGAGACAGTAGGGCCCTGCACCTCTGCCAAATCAACCATTTAGCTAACAAACACATCAAGGCATGCCTCGCTGAATTCAGAATTGCCACTCAGCCTGCTGAGTGGGAGGCTACCCCCTGCAGCCATACTTATCAGAACAACAGCAGCACTGGATAAATGTAGTTTCTATTACTCTCATGATTGCCGAACTAGCAGTATGACAATTCTTTATCACGGAAACATTTTCTGTGAATGCAGAACCTAGAAAAAAAATGTTCTCGTGTATATATGTGTGTAAATTTGTGACAGAAAAAGTGAAAGTGGGTCATTTAAATCAGAAATTTTAACTTCCGCACAGATGAGAACCACTTTATGTCTTCAGCACTACTAGAACAAGGCTTAAAATACTTTACAGATTGTCCACTGCGAAATATTTGTGTATGTGCTGAAGATGACTTCTGCAGCCGCACTCAAAATTAAAACATGAGAAAGTTAGCTAATTAAGAACTTCATAGAATCCACTCTACCCTACCACAACCCCAAACAGAAGCACACATAATAAAATAAACGCTACGTCTGTCAGTCAAATCACTGCGACTATTGTCATTTCAAAGTGAAGGCACATCTTAGTTCCCATATGGTGCTGCTGAGGGAAGAACAAAAGCATCATGAATCAACTGAATACCTTTGAAACAAGATTTGCAAGGAACTAGCACAGTTGTTTGTGCAGACTTAACGTTATATAAGTAAGGTTCCAACTTTGAGATACGCAAGCGCAAGGAGACGGAGGCGAGAGCTAACAACTTATCTACTGCACTTAAGAGAGAAAATAAGAGAGAGAGAGAAATACAAAAGGAAGAAGAGAGAATGAGGACAAGGGAGAGTGAGTATAATGTAGTCTGGCGTGTCAGTCATACATTTCTGACATTACCAATATGACTCTTGTAACATAACATAACTTGGATGTGATCAGACAAAACCCTGTCTGACCATTAGAGCTGGTGACTGTATGCATGTTTGATTGACTAAGGACCTGCTCAGATTGAGTGTTACAGCTGTGCATCTCTGGAGTGAGTTTAAAAGTTCAGGCCCCTGATGACTGCTCTCAATCTGTCAGCTGAGGGGTGTGTGTGTGTGTGTGAGGCTGAGCGTGAGGGGGGTGGGGTGGGGGAGAGAGAGTGAGAGAGAGAGTGAGAGAAAGAGAGACACTGTTGTGCTCCTCTATCTGACACTCAGTGGCACACCTTCACTTCCTCTGCTTCAAGCAGGGGGGATTTCGAGCACAGCGCTAAAGCACAGAAAATACTGCCATTTACGCCACCCTCTAATAAGCATTCAAGTTCTCAATCATACTCTTTGTGTGCCCACGGAAGTGTTGAGAGCAAGAAATGAAGAAGTATGAGTGTGTAGACACATCTTTGTGCACATGTCTGCACGCACACACTCCCACACAAAGTGGTTCAGCTGAGGCAACTACAAGTAACTGCTCAGGTTGATGCGTTCTCCTTGCCATCGGGGAAAGATTTGCCTACAAGTTGTTCTGATCCGGCAGTGGCTACTGTATCATAATAATAAGACTGCCTGTAAGGTGACACATTCATTAAAGTGTACATTGAAAATTAACACACACACACACACACACACACACACAGACACACACACAGACACACACACACAGACACACACACACATCCCTGAACACAGAGTTTGTTCAAGAATTGTTAATTAGTCAGGGCAGACTAGCCTGATAATCAGACTGAACTGCTATTTTGCTTCACTTCATTCATTAAGCCGGACATGGTCTTTATGATAGCCAATTTCTTTTTGGGAGAGGGGAGTCCCCAACCTTTTGATCTGTTGCCCTGACCAATCAGTTAAGGTACAGTGGTTAAGGCATACAAAGGATGCAGAAGCAGTTAATTGGAGCCATTCATCTACATTTTTTCACAGTGATCGAAGAGATAAGTTGTTATTTTTGCAAGTGTACTTGCAACTTTTCTGTGCTATTTCTCATGGATGAAGCTAGGAAACTATAGCTGTGTAGGGAGTTGATGTTTCCATTCTGAATGCCTGCCAGCACAGCTCTGTTTGGTCAATTGCATCTACAACAGAGGGAAACAGCAGTCATTGTACACAAAACCAGACCAATCTGTATGACTGAACAAATCTGAAGTGTGGCACTGGGCAATAACTCAGAGGTCTGGAGGAACAAGGCTAGAATCGGACATGTTGGAAATACAAAACTGACTGGAATACAAAACCACAATACACCAGATTATAGACTGCTTAAATCCTGGATTTCTGTTGCATTTTCTTTTAGCTCAGAAAATGAAAAGGAGACACAAATCTTGCCTGCATTTTGATTTGACACCTGGTGAAAAATACAAAGTGAAAAAGACAAAAATACGAGTCAAGCTGACCATCATATACTTTTACTAGACAAAAAAAATCAAGGCTATCACTTCATTGCTTACCTGAACGACTTCATCATCCTCCTCTAGAAGACTCTCCACCACATCCACGGCCAGCTAATAAAGACAAAGAAAGAGACATACACTGAGAAATGGTATACAATTTAATGAAAAGTTGGAATGTATCTCTGTAGAAATCTCTATAAAGAAAAACATCAGAAAATAGTCAGAAAACATTCATCAGCACACACTTGTGGTACTCTATCTCTTCTCTGATACAGCCACAGCTCACCGACAAACATATGGGTGTTGTGCATCTCCCAGGCAGCCTGATCAATCTTAGCGATCAGAGGGTCTGATAAGCGCCAATGAGGCCAGCGTCCCCATACGCAACGACGTCGATACTAACAAGACAACAGACATGGCCATCGATAGATGCACTCACCAGTGCTTATCGCAGAGTCAATAGTCACTTTAGCTGCTCTGTTCGATAGCCCTTTTAATCCATTCACCGACATTAACAGTCGATATATTCTTTGTATTCACCCCACTCTATAGGACACACTAAATATCAACATGATACACGTCATCTGTATTTAACCCACTCACAAGTATATCTCTGAGTTTCTCTCTGTGGTGTCCTGGGGACTCATTTATGAAAATGGCATGTGCCAAAAAGTAATCAGATTTGTAAAACTGTGTACAAGAATGAATGCGTACATTTTTCCCTTTACAAATCACAATCAATTTGAACCTCAACACTCCCACAATTAACCATAAATGGTCAATGCAAATGCCCTTGTGAATATTGATGTACATGTTGTTCCTTTAGAGAACAAGAGCAGTAACAGAAGAATGTTTGAGAGGCTGACAGCTCCAGCAGCTGTTAATGCAGTTGTTAATGCGCAACAAACAAAACAATTCCCAAAGTTAAAGTGAAGACATGGCAAGAAACAAATTGCTGCACACTGTCAGCCTATGACACCAAAGCTCACTGCTTGGTATTTGTTAAACATCTACTGTACATATAGACACATGCATTACTGATGAGACCACATACTCAATATCTAAAATACAATATACACTGTATTCATTTATATTTACTCCAAAATCAAGCATACAGATATTCCTCTAATTTACACAATCTATGTACAAACAATTTTTTACAAACAAAAACTATATGAAAACTGAAATTGTACTTGGTGATATGCACACAACATTGAAGATATTATTTAAGATCTGTTAGCACACTGTTCTGCATTTCTTCAAAGCTATTTGATGTCATCTTGGATTTCACAACTGATGATGATAATTTCATCAGTAATTTAATGTGTTTGAGATGAAAAGGTATCAGTATATTCACATTGGAAATTCTTGCGGAAAGGCAAACCAGACTTTCCTGAATCCTGCCACCTGCCACATCCTGGCATCATCCTGGTATTTCAGCAGCACTGTGCTGCTGCACAACTGACAACAAGAGTGAACACCATACAGCCGAGGCCTCTCCTCTGCGCTCTGGGAATTGGGAATGTGATGATGAGACAGCGCATTGCACTCAATATTTCATTACTAGTTCAATAAATAATCACAGATGTAATTGGTTAAGATTTGAGTTGGCTTATATCTTTTAAAATTGAAAGGTGCTTATGGAATAATTATGGCTCACTTTAAGAACAAGCACAAGTAACATTGCTTGCTGGAATGTTTATGATATTTTATAATTAAAGTTTGATATTAAGTGAAATGAAATGTGTGAGACAAATCATTATACAACTTGCTTTCAATTCAACACCTAACCATCTGCGTTGCCAATTTCCCCCGTCTCCAAAATGTTCGTACACATAGGTCAGAGTTTCTGTACAGGTGCGCATATTCTCCTGTCAAGTTTGTTTTTATAAATTCCAACTTTTTTGTGGGAAGTGAGGTATGTATCTTACTCAACGGTTATAAATGAGGCCCCAGGAGAGGTGGTTTGAGTTCTCAAAGGAGTTTAATGTTAGGTGACCTTTGCCATAGTGCACCACTGTCTGGGTCAGTTTCTGTGGGAAGTTTCTGTTACAGAAAACAGTCCTTGACTAAAGTAGGCTGTGTGTTTGTTTTGCTCGGCCTCTCTTCCTGCGGATTCTGTGTGCGCGCGCGTGTGTGTGTGTGTGTGTGGCACCAGGTGATGATATATTGATTTTTGTCAACTTCAGGTTGGAGGCGACTGTTAGCCAATCACCCGTGGTGAAGGGCAAGAATAAAAGATGCGCATGCACCTGTGCACACAAGCACACATGCACAGTCACACACTGCAACAAAGCTGCACACAACAGTGAGCACAAAAAGCAGCACTTGTTTCTTGTCTTATTAGCTGGAGAGCTTCCTACTCCCCCCCCACCCCCAATTGAAGTTCTCTTTTCATTAAGCCTACGTGGTTCCGGTAGCAATAAAGAGGTCTGTTGCCTGGGTAGACTGAGGATGAGTCAGGTTAATTGAGAGTATCTCGTTAACAGTGTGCAAATGTGCATGTCAGGGAGTCAGTTGATTGATTGCTAGATCAATTATCAGCTGAAAACCCATTGTCCCTAATTAATTAATGACTGATTAAAAATACACAAACAAAAACACCTAATCCCAGCTGATGATGAATGGATTCATGCCCAGCGTAAGAATTATCTACTTGACTTTCGTTGTATCACGCCAATGTGACAGACACAGACAGACACGCGCGCACACACACAGTAATTCGAGCTGAGCACCAGATATAAGAGATAGGAGTAAAGATCTGTCTGCGTATTAAACAACTGATAGAACAGGCAGTTTTAGAGCAACAAAAATAGAACAAGAGATATCTGGGAGCCACGATAAGTGAGCAATGATAACCATTATATCATCTCCAACTGCACTCCTTCCTAACTGCACTGGTCAACCCGGGGGCGAGTGATTAAAGATTCAGAGATTCTTAAGCCGCTTCACGCTCTAAACAACAACAAGATTAATATTCCCGTGAAGATAAGGGGAAGAGAGGGGGTACTACGAGGGAAAAAGTGAGAAGATTGGGAGGAAGGGTGCAAAAAAGTATCTTAATAAACAATGCAGAACTAGTCTATGTACAACAACAGTGCACTGCAAAGAAACACACAAACACATACACACAAACACACACACACTCACACACCAAAAACACTATGTACATGTTGTCCTCTTTATTTCAAGACCTGTTTAAGGGGAAAAAAGCAGCACTCTGGGGAGGAACTCATTTATAATGGCCATTGTGTGCGTGTGCAGTTTTATGTGTGTGTGTGTGTGTGTGTGTGTGTGTGTGTAATCTTCAGGCAATTTTGTTTAACAGAATCATTTTACCAGAGCGCACAGCAGAGACAGGAGAAAGACAAATCACTTTACAAGCGAGGGTAAGCCGTATCTCTAACACACAGAAACTTATTCGCGCACACACACGCGCGCACACACACAAGCAGGGACATATACACTTAAGTAAATAAATCCTGGGGTTGTCAGTGCTAACTGTACTTGCAAGCAACATTGGAAAGTACAAGCTGCACTCTATTGTGAGTTAAATTTAAGAACAGAAATGTTTCAATGAATAACATGAAAGCAAATAAGAGTGACAACGAC
>CM055847.1:16982345-17182345 GCA_029490765.1 Euthynnus affinis
CCCTACCCCACCATATCCCCTTTTTTCTCTGTATTTGAATATAACCTCAAGTGACAGTGATTTGGTGCAATTTAGAACACATCCTAACTTTGACATTGCAGCCATTCCCTTCCCCTTGTCAAATTCCCTACAGAAATGTGCTTACTTATCCTTTATTCCTTTATACACTTTGCGGGTCTTGCCTTATGCTTTCACATCCACTCACTCCACAAACACATACGCACACACACACACACACGCACACACACACACACACACACACACACAAAAGCACACAGGTTTGTGAAGAATTTGTTCCATCTTTTATTTTTATTATCCTTCGCTTCGTTATCTCTTACTTTTTATCTCTACTGGTGTCCTTATGTTTGAGCTCGCTGCAAAAGCACACTGTGACAATCCTGTTAGTTGAAAGTGCTTTATAAATAAACTGGGATCTTATGACGGCTGGTTGCTGTCAGAAAAATACCAAGCACAGCTCCGACTCACCTGCATGTCTTCCTCTCTGCTGGAAGAGTCTGCACTCTGTTTTTGGGCAGGTAGCCACAATCCAACACTCTTCAACAGGTATTCTCTGCCTTCCTAAAGACCGCAAAATGGATTTACATGGAAATTCATAGACACATGAGTTATGTGTATACAACTAAAATCACAGAATTATATACAAGGATGTACTCATACATACAGATCAATGCTGCTAACTGAGACTAACTAAAAATGAAAGCATTTCACTCAGTTTAATTGATGAATTTTACTTCTTAGAACTAAATGTGATGACCTTTCAATTAACCTTGGATACATTTAATCACTTTCCTCAAAAATGACACTGTATTGAGAAAATGTTGGGGAGGGTCCCTATCTCCCTGTGGACACTTGTAGGGAAGAATTCCCATGTAACTGAAGAGGATTGATGACTCTCATCTGTGTCACAGTGTGTGGAGGATCACGCTGGAATAAAAGCCTCAAACCCTCTTTGTCTCCCTGTCCAGGGCCATTGCCGACCCAGAACAACTGTGTATCAGACCCTCCAAGGCAGCTGGAGGGGGTCCCATGCCAGAGCAGAATCAATGAGAGTGCTGCTGATGTTTTCTGGCAGCTGCAGTCATCGCCACCTGATTGTGCTACATCTGTCTTGCAGCCTACAGCTAATAGAGGTGAGCAAGGAGCAGTGCAGCCACTACAATGTCTGAATTCTGGGGCAATGGGGGAGGAGACCCCTGGAGGAAAGGAGTGTGTTCATTGACCAGATGGCTACAGTGGAGAAATGGACACTAGCGTGCCCCTGGAGCAACACAAGGGGCTGTACCTGCTTCCACCAGGAAGGGGGGGAAACTGTCAACTTGACTCTGCACAAGGTGGGCGCCCTGTGTGTGAGAGGAGGGCACCTATGTGGTCAGGGGACTATGATTTATCATGCTAACTCGAGGACGCATTCTCTCTATTAGGGGAAGGAGGAGACAGTGAAGACAGCCAAGTAGTGGATCCATTCCTGTATTAGGAGCGGAGGCTGGATGCCTCCTTTAGGTAGTGCCTAAAGTAAGTGCCTTTGCCTGTACTTCATGGGGCTGTTATCATTGTGACTCCACACATCAGAGACAGAGGAATGCATGGACAGTGTTTCTGGGGGCACTTCCTGGTGCTACGAGAGACTCCATGTTGGCGCCCCATGGGGGGGGGTTACAAGTCTAAAACAGTTTCATGTTTAATGTGTATATATTGTCTTGTTAAAGAGTTTTTTTGGTCTTGGTCTGTATTTGATTTATTTTACAAATATATTTTAGTAATTTGACACCCTGCGAGGGGCCCATTAAGAGGAAATGCTGGAAGCTGAGGGGGCCCTGCCCCAGTTGGTAGGAATGTTTCTGGTTCTGACCTGCCTACAGTTTGGAGTGGTCCTTACTGATTGATGTGCATTTTGATACCGTATTCCATTAGTTTGCAGTGCGTTGCTGTGCGTTTGGTACTGTGTGCATGGTTTCTCCCAAGGTATGTGCAAACTTTGTCTTAATTCACTTGGAGTGTTAGTGTTGTTGGGTCATAGGGTGGCCAACTGCACCTATTAGGGGTTGACCTCTGGGGATTTTTGCTTTTGGGTGTCTAGTTGTAGTTTCAATTAATTTATATCTTCAATAAAGGCTATTTTTTGTACCATATGTCTGTCTGTGTCATGAATATTCTCTGACCTCTGACACCAGCCCAGACCAGGTTAACAAAGGTGGTGGCAGCCTTACACTACCTTAAAAACTTTAACAACTAATGTTTATTAGAGTACGAAGGTATTTCAAGAAAGACTTTGGCTGTTGTATGTGAGATTCTGTGAAATGTGTCTGGAGCCAGCCTGACCCCTACAGCTTTGAGTTGGCATTACAAGTCCACTTCAGCTCTATGGTAGAACTTGCTGTTCCTCAGTTTGGTAATGTGAAGAAGAAGAAGAAGAACTTCAGATAGTTTGCGTTTATTTACCTAGGGTTTGAGATATCCGCATCAAAAACCACACCAATAAAAATTCTCACAGCACCCCAAAACTATATGAAAAACTCATCAAAATCAATGCACTCGTTACTGGATAATCACACACAGACATCACTGTAAACAATTTTCACTCCATTTTTGCCTTTGTTATAAAATAGTTCCCAGAAAACACAGGAAGAGAGTTACTATGTCTTAAAGTGTCAGGTCAATACTTTTGCAGCAAGTGTTATACTACAAGATAAGAGCATGGAAACAAAGTTCTTATCACATTTAAATTTCTTGCAAAAACAAAATGTTTCACATTCTTAAACATGGTCTTCAAAAGTCTTTCACTCAAAGTTCTGACTTGAATGTTGTCTGCCTTTAGTCCTTTGGTAATGGTTGATAAAGCAGCAATACTCGGAATATCTCTAGAAAGTGCAACATTTTTGAACATTTATAAAAACAGAGAAAATACTCTGAGACATTCTTCTAAACTCATTGTCAGATGCGTCATACTGCAAAGTTCTTGTGGCATCTTTTCCAATTTTAGTTAAATCGGCTGCTCTCTCATCTCGCTCCCCTTATCAGATGACTATATGACCTCAGTGATCTGCCCAGTAATTAACATTCCTATCGGCATGACCTGTCTGTGTGTGTGTGTTAATGTAAGTGTCCATCTGCTGATTAATGGCATACAATTCAATTTGCTCAGAATAATTAACTCAGCAGATTCCTGCTTTAATGTGGTGATAACTCATCCTGAGTGTGTGTGTGTGTGTGTGTGTGTGTGTGTGTACTGACCTGGTTTCTCTCTGTACTGAACAGGTAACTGGCCATGAGCTGTAGAGCCTCTGGGTTGTCATGGTTATACTGTAATGCGCTGTCAATGAACTCCCTGCACTTGTCTGCAGCTCCCTCCTCCATGCTACATGCACACACAAACAGAGAAAAAAAGAAAGAAAAAGACAAATTATTAACTCATTAACAAAGCAGTGACATGACATGAGGTTAGAAATGTCAAAAATGTAACTCTGTGTTCTCAAGTACCAGAGGTCTGTTAGGTAAATCTCAGCGATGGAGCAGTAGGCCACACTAACATCCTTCACTGTGGGGAGTTCAGGGTCCTCATCTAGTGGTGCAGCAGCTCCGGCCTGAGGCTGCTTAAAGAGTGGAGGGCAGATGTCTTGAATTGTACATTTAAGATGATGTAATTGAGATGTCAAATATTCTATAAAGTATAATTTTTTTTAAGTATATATGCATTTTTTTATTAAGTAAGTTATCCAATGAGGTAAATCACTGCATAACTAACTTATCTTGTACCCTATATTCCTAGAAAAAGTCCATTTGAATTATTATGTGAACCCATTAATGATGGGTTTACAATTTTTCAAGTCTGTCTTAAAACAATATTCAGGTGCCCAAAAGAATATGGAAATAGGTTTTTCTTGTCATCATCATTCCTCATGTTCATACTAGCCATGAGAACATTCCATCATAATGCACTTACAATGTTATTGATGGAGGGCAAAATCCACAAGCCTCCTTCTTCTGCTTCTGCAAAAACGTATTTAGAAGTTTATCTAGAGCTAATATGAAGCTTCAGCTGTCCAAACTACTCAAATCAAGTAACCATCTTTCAACATTACAGTCTTTTTAGCACCAAAGTCCCTCTTTTTGTCATTATCCTTCCAGCACAACTCAACAGTGAAATACTTTCTGGGGAACCAAAGATGCTAAAAAGACTGTAAATATGGCAGATATCCACTTGATATGACTAACTCGGGCTGCTGAAGCCTCATATAAGCTTCAAATAAACATTTAAATGCATTTTTACAGAAAAAAAATCAGAAATGTGTGGATACACTGTAGATTTTGGCCCCCATCACTTACATTGAAAGCACATTTGAAGGGGATCTTTTAATAGTTGGTATGTACAGGAGGAATGAGGGAGGGAAACCACTCCTGACTGTTGTTTTAAGACAGACTTGAAAAACTATGAAATCATCCTTTAAATTATGAAGAATATACTGACGTTTTATGCATTAAAAAATAAGAAATTGGCACAATGTCTACCCTACTTCTTGTAAATACTGCAAGCACAATATTGAAATGAATACCAATAATAAACGTTATGATGTTGAACAATTTGCAAATCCAATTCAAATGTATTATTTAAAAAGAAGACACCGTGAAACTATGTAACAGAATATATTTATCAAAGCTGTGCCATTATTATAACACATCCTATCATATTTTCTCCTTAGCCTTATTATTTACTATATTCTTGTATTCTATCAGCCATAAATATACATTTTCCCTATTTTTTGTTTTTAGTATAACATTTCACTTTTATGTAACAGAAAACTTCAGTTTATAAATGTCTCTTTTCAGATGGATAATAATGCATTTCAGACATTGCCCAACAGCTCCCTCTTGTGAAAATAAACTACATTACATTAGCATAAAGCCTAGAGAACAGAAGTATTCCCTCCTAGTTCATGTTAATAACTACTTATGTTATGTGAGTGTGTATGAGTATGTATGAGTGTGCACTCACAGTTGTCTGTGCTTGTTTTTCCAATGTAGAGAGTAAGACTTGTATTCCCCTAGTGTAGTAGTCAACAGCCTCCTGGCCTGTGTGAATCTGTCCCAGGTACATGTACTTACTGTGGCCTACATCTGGGCTCAGCTCCACTGCACGCAGAAAAACCTACAGAGATGTGGTCAAGGACGCTACAACCATCACAGCATACAACATCTCAGCATTAACCATTGACCACATTGATACATGCAATGACACTGACACACAGAACCTACATAAAGGATATTCCTTTAGCCTTCTGTGTGTCTCCTAGTTCGGAGCAGATGTGTCCCAGCATGTCAAGAGCTTGCAGATTGGTGGAGTCCAGGTCCAAGGCTCGTTGACAGTAAAGGGCAGCCATCTCAAAGTCAAAACTGTCCATGCATTCCTCTGTCTGTACAAGAGATGATCACAAGGAACATCAGTAAATGACAATCAAAACAATAATACAACATTTCAAAAACATAACAGGTCTTGGTCCTGTCCTAGGGTGTCTTTTCAGTGTGACCTTCTCGAGTAGTTGTTGCACAGAGTACTTCTCAGCTGTCTTCTTCTTGGCTTTTTCATGCATTCTTAGTTTCATCCTTTCCTGAGGTGACAGCATCACAAATTCACCATCTGCTATGGTGAGACAAGTGGAGAGGTAATGTTAGTTTAGTGTCATTTTGGTCAAGTCAAGAGCTGAAAACAAATCATATTAACGGGTTAATTTCAACTAACTGCTGTGTGAGAGGTTATATACTGTAAGTAACTAGCAAAATGTTAAAACCACTGAACAAATTACCCTGGTTTGGGCGGTTGTCTTTCCTCTTTGGTTTGTTTTTCTTTTTGCCCTTTGCCTGTCCTCCCATGTTGATGAAAAATACGTCTTATATGTTCACAATTTCTGTCTTTAAAACAGACTTTCCCCAAGGTGTAAATCTTAAACACGCGTGGAAAGTAAGTATAGTGGATGTGAAGACATACAGTGCGCATGCCCTGACTGAATGGCTGCTACGGAGAGTGGTAGTGGACAAAAGATGAATGGTGCTGAAATAGGGTTTTTCTTCTTCATATTGAAGAGCAAAAAATGAATATTTAAACGGTTCGAGAAAAAGCGAACTGTGTTTCAAATATCTGTTTTATCCAAACACGTCCATAATTTGATTTTTTTCTTTCTCCATTGGACTGATTATTTAAGGTTGGGCTTTAAATGTATTGAAGGTCTCTGTCTGGAGGCGGGAGCTCAATATGATTGACAAGCCTGTAGACCAATGACACAACACGTTGAAAATGTACCCCTTGACGCACCTGGAACTTTCTGAATTCCAACCAATGGGCAGGCACGTCAAATGCACGCACGCACAGTTTTTTTTACAATTTGTTGTAAATAAACGGATGACAGACGCTAGGGATAGTAAATTGCCACCAAAATACATAATTGATACGGAATCCCTTTACTCGACTGTGAACACAAGGTAATTAAGATTTAACGTTATCTAACTAATAACAAACGGTATGAATTCATGTTACAACTATCAGCATCGCTGTAGTGTGAGAAGCAACTGAATGGCAAAGCAATGAAAGATTAGCCGCTAACAGTTACTACTAGTAATGCTAATGCTAACTGCTGACATTATCAGGGCAACAGAGCTGTTAAAAACTTGCCGTTATCATTCTCACATTTATTTCACAATCACGTGACAAGGCAACAGAAGTAGCTAACCGCCATCTGGCTGCTTGTGATTTTATCGGTAACTATCCGTTGTAACCATTTGACATTAATGTAGCTGTTAGCTGTTTTAGCTCTTAAAATAATGTAGCCACAATATTCATGGATGTAACGTTATAAACTAGTTTTCTATCGCACCACTGTGTATTAAATATGCAGCTAAGTAATATGTGCTGTAAACTGGGTTCCCATATAAACAGTAAGCTTAACGCATGTTTCTTTTCCATCAATTGGCAGGCTGCTATAGCTACGTTGATGTCATTCCTACCCGCCAGTTTCCTGCCAGCTACTAAACGAAGACTGTGTCGTTCCACACAGGTAGCTTGTGGCCAATGCCACCGGCTTTACCTGCCGAGAGAAGTGGGCTGTCAACCACGGGAAGAGCTAGCAATTTGGTCTCAACAGACCTCCGTTATCCCCACGTGGCTGTTGGACTTCAGAGGGAGTGCCTGTGGATCTCCCAGCAGTGAAAGTGATCATGTCGGAGTTAAATAAAGAGGTGGTGGATCTGGTTTGGGGGAGACCCTCCAGTGGAGGAGTGTCTGCCTCCATCTTCCGAAGATGGACACAAGGTATGATGCTTAGTTTCAGCCTGATAATGGTACATAGGTCATTTATTTCAAAGTGTCATGGTGCCTAGCCTGCGTGGGCTTATAAGACACTACAAACATAACAAGTAAGTGTAGTAACATAATGAGAGTGAAAAAACAAATATAATACACATCCATACATGCCAGTCAATGTCAAACCAAATATGAATACAATCCTGCTCCTTAGACATTACAGTTATAAAACATAGGCATAGTTGAGGCACAGACTGTGACTTAAACATGTCAAACATAAAGTACCCTCATATGCTGTTAGTAAGCATTTAAACTGAGAAACACTTTGTAAACAGGTTCATTCAACAGACAGATTATATGAATGAAAGTGCTTTTGCAGAACAGGAAAGACATCATACTTCCCTCAAAAACAGGAATGTTCACCCATATACAATGGAGGGCCAAATGTATCCAGGTTTAATTCTAACTAAAGAGTGCAGGTAACAGGTGATTTCAATTATTAGATCCTCCTGTAAAATTCCTTGTTGTGTGTGTGTTTGGCTGGTATGAATCCCTATACATAATCATTCCTAAATCTGCACATAGTTGGTTTCCCTGGGTTTAACCTGAATCCGTACTGTGGTTTTGGATATGACATGCATGCACTTTTTTTCTAATGTGTGACAAAAATTGCCTTATCGCCTGAGGAAAAAAAATAGTTTCTCTGTCATTTCTTTTGTCTATGCAGGATTTGTCTTTAGTGAGAATGAGCACACCGCACTGGAGCAGTTTGAAGGAGGGCCATGTGCTGTCATTGCACCTGTGCAGGTATGGTCCAGTTCAGCTTCTGTGCAGTATTATGACCCCCAACTGTCCTCTACATGCTCAGTGAGTGGATGTGCTTAAAATATTGTTGTGAGGAATTAGACAATTTCGTCTGCAACATTGCAGTCTTACAGAACAAATCCGCACTTTCTATGAGTCCATGGGGCAGACATTGGAATATTTGTACAAGTAACTGTAGCATATTAACACCATGGAATATTTTATTGCAAATTTTGAAGGCTTTTGAAGGTTTTTATTTTTGTTGTTTATTTGCAGGCTTTCCTCTTAAAGACCATTCTGTTTAACAGAGAAGGTTCCAACTGGAGACACATTTCAGGTAGATCATCCACAAAAATATTCAAACCATTGTTTTTGCAGTTCTTTTATATAGTTACATGACTTTTTGAATAATGCATGTGTTTGTTTGTGCCTGTTAGAGGAGGAGCAGAAAACAGCCCTGTGTTCCACACTGAGTGAAATCCTGGAGTCCGCCTGTTCCAGCCCCTCCACAGGGTTCTGCCTGGTGACCTGGGCCAAGGGACAGAGCCCACATGCTAGCACACATACTAACACACAGACACAGACACAGTCGCAAACACAGGACTTGCCAGAGCCTGAGAGCAGCCAGCCACCACAGGAGCAGCAACCTAGTGAGTCCTACGTCTGTTACATTCCCTTGCAAGATGTACATTCAGAATAACAGTGCACAAATATGAATGCTCACTCATTCACGCAAGCCTCGTCTTTGATAACAATTGATAACAAATCGTAACTCTTATAACCATTATACAGAATGGACGTTTTGCTGTGTCATGCTTTGTTACTACAGTATATGTCTGTTTTCTTGTGCTTAGCTGCTTTGGCTGCTGAGGACCTTGGCTTTGAACGATTTCACAGTGTTCTCCAGTAAGTGACACTTAGTATTCTCACCACAGCTAACACCTTGCATCTTTATAGTCATGACTGTCTCTTCTTAACACAGATAATCTTGGTATTAGGTGACACTGTGGGTTTCTGGAGGGATTGAGACTTCACAAATCCTGGTTTTACAATTGCCAATATGCAGTATTGAGATAGACGGCTACATATTTCAGGCGAGGGAGGGGAGGTATTTGATTCATCTATTCTGCAAGAATTGGCTTTCACATTGAATTAGCTATTTCAGTCGGCTCACAAGTCGCAGACTCAGCACTTTCATTGATTGCCTAATAAAAAAATAAAAAAAATACGTCTCACTACCTTTCTCACACACATACTGTCTGTCACACAAACTAAATGAATGCAAGGCTGCATTTGCCAGAAGTGTACTGGCAGCTGAGACCATAGTCAGCAAAAAGCGGTGCTGACTCACGTTGAGGAAGTGCATGCTAACTAAGATGGACAACTTCACCAGCAAGCTTTCCAAGTTGGAGCAAAAGACAGAGAGGGTTCCAAACTGACAAGATCAGATTTAACTTTGTCCCCTGATACATTTAATTTATTTCTGCCCTATTGTGAAAGTTATCTTTCAAAACCTGGCATGGGACAAATGCAATAAATCCATTTGTTTCATTGACTGTGACTTCCCATAACCCAGCAAATCTTCTGTCTTTTTAGTGCTTCATACATCATCCTTATGTTTGTTTCCCCCCTGCAGCAAGCGGACTGTCGTGTTAGTGTCAGATCTCAGAGAGGAGATGTTGTCTCTCTACCACACCTGGAGGGGGTGCTGTGGAGTCTTGCTTTTCCTCTACTCTGTCATCCTCACCAAGGTACAATAAAAAAATAAATAGATGTTGATGGGCATTTTAAGGACAGATTGGGAAGCATAGGGTTGTTTTCTCTGCTACATTTATTGAATAAAGGTCGACTTTTTTTTATTTTGTCTTTTTTTTTACCGGAAATAAGATTTTCCTTCTATTAGTTAGCTTTTAATCATGTGGTTATATAATTATAAGTCATTTTCCTGTGGGTTGCATAAGAGATGTTGAGATACACAAAAAATTAAATTCAGATTTGTGTCTCCTGGTGCTGTCTGTGCAGGGCATAGAGAATATAAGAAATGAGATCCAGGACACAATGGAGCCTCTCATAGACCCTGTACATGGCCATGGCAGGTACGAAAACACCTCTTTTGTACACGAGTTATACTGACATAGACAGTTCTACGTTATTGCAAGGTCCCTTTTTCCATTCTAAAGGCTACAGGATATCTTGATATTTCATCTGCAATTCCCTTTATATTCTTGTTCTATATATGTTTTGCAGTCAGAGCTTGGTGAACCTCCTTGTAACTGGCCATGCTGTCTCTAATGTTTGGGATGGAGACAGGGAGTGCTCTGGCATGAGTAAGACCTCCATGAAATGATTGCATACACACACAGACACACCAAACTCACTGAACAGACACATGCACACGTATCACACTCACAGAACTTGATTTTGTGGCCCCAGATCTGAATCGTTTCCACCAGAGGGCAATAATTCTGAGATCCCATAGCACTGCACAAAAGCACAAATTAGTACCGGTTTTGGATGACTTAACTCATTCAGTTTTTTTTTCTGTTTCGCAGAACTACATGGTATTCATAAACAGGCATCAGTGGGCTTCCTCACGCTTATGGAGTCACTACGCTACTGCAAGGTACAGATACTATGCACACAGTCTCCACTGACATAATGCAAAAGTACAAACAAACACTTGTCCATGGTAAATCTGCAGAGGATTTGTGGATTTCCGTGTTTTGATGAACACTGACTATGAATTACAATGGACGCCCACTGTGTGAAATGAGAGAGTGCTGGAATACAAATAAACAAGCATATGCTCACTGTTACTTGTAACTTTGAGATGTGGGACATTTCCAATATGTGAACTACAAGCCACACTTTGAGATCCTGTGTGAAAATATGTGTTGGTAAGGAACTATCCCACCGGGCTCACTGCAGACTCCCCACTCTCTCTCTCTCTCTCTCTCTCTCACTGCACTGAACACACATCTACTAAAAATAGATCACAAAAGACATTTAAAAATGCAAGTGTCGCGACACTATTTATTCATATTGCAAAACAGGAATCTTGGCTATTTATTCATCATT
The DNA here is from genome assembly GCA_029490765.1 of Euthynnus affinis. Taxonomy (NCBI): domain Eukaryota; kingdom Metazoa; phylum Chordata; class Actinopteri; order Scombriformes; family Scombridae; genus Euthynnus; species Euthynnus affinis. The sequence continues at coordinate 16,993,537 of CM055847.1, forward strand.
GCCAATATAAGCATACCCAAAAAATGTTCAAGTTGAGACATGTAGATATAATAAGTTAATAGCAAGGTGGTTGCCAAAGTGATAAGAGGGCTGTGAAGAGTGATATAAGTGATCAATTTGTATCACATTAGGGAAGAATTGTTCATATGTGCAGTGTATGCTGATATCCTATTTGGTTTTCTTGTAAAATTGAGGAACCTTTAGCTGAATGCGATGTTGCAATTAAGAAGAACAAGTATATAATTAGAAAAACAACAAGTGAAATTGAGTTGTGTTTTAATATTTGTAATATGCACTTCATTATACAGACCTATTTGTTGAGGGCCCAGAGAAATAATATGCTGTTCATATACTATGACATGACATCTCTGTTCAAATGTGAATGTACTCCTTGAACTTGTGTTAAACTATAATCAGTTTCTGATTCATAATGAGAATTACTCAAAATAGACATTCATTTGTTACACATTCCTTTTTGTGTGTGTGTGTGTGTGTGTGTGTTTCAGGTCGGGGCATTCCTTAAATCTCCAAAGTTCCCTATTTGGATCCTTGGCAGTGAAACTCACCTCTCTGTGTTTTTCACCAAGGCAAGTTCAATACACTCATCCATAAGAGAGGAAAGGCATATTTCACACACAGAGACTCACAGTGTGTAATATAAGCCAGTCTCCTCAGCAGGTTAGAAAAACCAAAATATGGAATGTGCTTAACAGATTTAATATAGTGCAGGTCAGATATCAATGTGGGGGGAAAAAAAGAGGCAGAAATGGAGGGGAGGGAAAAATGAGCACAGGAGATAGTCATATATGGCCAGGGCTGTTTCTTGGCTTTCCACCTATCCAGCATTAAGGGGGAAAAAAAGCAGTTTCCAGAAAGGAACTTAACAAGTGCAGGCATACGGACATAGTCATCTTCATGTTCTCTCTTTCTCACGCACTAAGAAACACACACCCTCACGAAACCACACATCTTAAGTTAATCAACCATCTGTGATAAACGAAACAGTTTGTAGTACATGATGTATAGCCATGATGTAAACTGCTGAATTTAGACTCCAACAAGAGCGTCCATTTACAGTAATCTTCTGTCTACCCTCACTGTCAGGTTAAAGGATAACTTTTTCAGTTTTGGAATAGTAACAAAAAGAGACATTTTCATACTAAAGGCACTACAACTTTGGAAGATACCCACTTGAAATGTCAATCTGAGAGAGCGGAGAAAGCATCATATTACCTTTTTGGTGGGAGTTTGGAACCATTTGTTGTACAGAAATAGGACTGTGGAATTTGTCTACCATCAATTACATTGAAATCACTTTAGAAAGGGATGTCTTTATGGCCAGTATGGCCAGGAGGATTGCTTTAAACAACTGATAACACTTTCAGTTTACATATGGGTATGTTAGTATTGTTTTAAGATAGACTTGAAAAATATGTGAACTTATCCTTTAATTCCAACAAACTGGATCAACATTTTCTTGTCCTGGCACTTATTCCAAATGAAAATAATATCAGGAATCTTAGAGCCTCAGAAACAGCACTTATAAAAATTTGTGTTCATGTTTGGCTCTCCACTTGATCTTTAGAAATTATAGAATTAAGTCAATTTGACTAATAACAGATTTGAGAGCAAATGCTTGGTTTTGGACATAATCTTACATGCAACAAGACAACTGTGACTGAAATTTGAAAAAAAAAATGTTGGAAAGGAGATGGTCAGAAGTGAGAAGAGATTATAAATGCCAGAAAGGCAAGATATGTGCCTCTAAGTAATGAGGAGCTTCGTGTTTTTCAGATTATTTTTCTACTTCAGTACATAACCACAACAAATGGCAAGCTTAAGTGTTTGCTCACTCGTCTAATCTCTGCTTCATTGACTAGTCTGGAATTTGACTGCATGGCTGTTGTTTACACGTCAATAACATTCTCATATTGTAACAACTAGTGCTCACATGCAGGCTCTCTTCGCAAGTTGTTGCAGTCTGGAGGCTTGTGTTTGTGACACTCTGTGTGGAGCCTTCAGAAAGTGTTATCCCAGAACTGGTAGTTTTGTGGAAGGAACTATGGTCCAGGAAACAAAACTGGAACCAGGTTCCTGTGATTCAAATCCAGGTAAAATTCCTGAGTTTCTAAAAGGGTTTCTGGGTTCCAAGAAAAGGGGCCAAGAGATTCTTCTCCTACTGCAATTACTGATAAATACACTTATGAAAGGATGTAAGTTTTGGTTAATTTTGCTTTTGACAGACAGACACCCATTAACCGATAACTAAGTGGTTAATTTTTTAAGAAAAGTTTGATGTGGTGTTTGTTTCTGAGAGCTGTCCTGGTCAGAGCTAGCTTGACTTTTAGCTCATCCTTCATCTCAGTGTTTTTGTATGTGTTTAGTCACAGTAGCCCTCAATGACATAACATACTCAGGTTCAAGGTACAAATATAAATAATACTACGAATATAAGGCGACCTTGATTATAAGAGCCCCCACCCACTTTTCCAACAACTGTTTTTGAAATAACGTTACTTCATGAATATAACTTACATCATAGTATAGTTACATATTCATATACTCTTCTACCGGGCTCTTGGAAGCGGTCAAAAACTATTTTCTCAGACTGCCTCTTTGGCTTTCTTGAGCTCCTTATCATCTGTGACAGTGGTATTTGGCAGCTTGACATATTCCATTTCTGCAGAAGACACTCATTTTCACTCGTCATAAATTTATATCCTCTGTGGCAGAAATACATGTTACAGGAGCCTTCAGAAACCCCTGCAGGTTAAACTGGACTAACTAACACTTTTAGGGCTGACCGACTCTAACACACTTACTCTAAACAGATTTTAAGACTCTCACTAGACTAGCAACAGTAAGGCTACAAACAACCAGATAAAAATATTCTTGGCAGTTAACCAATGGTTATCATGGTTAACCGTTGATATCCCTAACTTATGCACATGCCACAAGGTATCGAATGCACGCACCTTTACTGAGGTCAACCCTGCTGTTCCAACTTCAATGAGACTTTGGCGTTTGAGTAGAAGCATGATTCATCAGATCTAAAGTTGTATAAGTACAGATGTGTGCATATCCATGGACACACCAAGCTTGCACTCAGAAAAGCATGTTTATCATCTCTATCAGTGAACATGTAACTTGATACATTGCTGCAGCTTGTGTATTAAAGCTGGCAGGTTTAGTTGTAGCAAATCAATTCTCCCTGCTGTTGTGAAAATGGCACCAGAGAGGCAGAAAAATCCCTGCAAGTCATCTCCATCATAATGCCACACCCTTACTATACCATTGATTAAAAGCTCTGTTACATGCATGAAGCTCAAGCCTGCTAGGCAAGTGGATCATATGTTGGCACAGTGATGACCCAGAGTCGTCATGCATGCACTGATGACTTACCGATTGCTACAACTCCCCCGGCACTTGTGACATGTTCACATATACACACACCACAGTCTGACTCTTACACACACATTCCAGAGCGCAGGGAACCTAATACTGATTAGCATTAGCGTTTTGTGTATGTGTGTATGTGGCTTCAGGTGGATGGCTTCCTGTAGGGAATGTGATTCCAGAGTTCCCATCTGGATCCATTTGTCCCGCTAGAGACTGGGAACACACTTGAACACACACACACACACACACACTCATGCATATATATACTGACGTACATGGCTTACGCTACACTATGCTGGCAGTAATGGGCTCTACAACTTTAAGTCCATGCTGAAGGGGGAAGACTCAGGGCAAGGCGCTCTGCTGGTAGACCTCACAGTGTGACCCTGTCCTCTTTGACAGCGAATCTATGTTTAGAGCTAATTTGAAGCACACTGAGATTTCCCAGGCTTTGTGATACAAAAATACACATTACCTGGTTATGTAGCTTTTAGCTCCGATATAGAGCCATCCTCACAAAAGCAGAAAATTTGATCTCTGCTGATGTGTCAGCGGCTCCTTCTGTCTGCCTTTGGGGACGGGTGTGTATTCCCCCGAGTTGCTGTCAGTGTGTGACTGTGGCTTTCAGACCATCAGCTTAATAGCATTAGTGTTTTTATCTAATCTACCTACACAAAGGCCATTCCACCATCTCTGATCCTTACCCATAAGTGTGTGTGTGTGTGTGTGTGTGTGTGTGTGTGTGTGTGTGTGAGTGAGAGAGTGATGGCATGTAATGGGATCTGTTTTTGGACAAGAGTTTCTGAGACGCCAGAGGAGGGAGAGAAAGGAAGAAAGACAGACAGAAAGAGAATGACGGAGAAGCGGGATGGGTGATGGATGAGACATATCATGCAATATGTTTAAGAAGGGTTTCTTTCTTCCTTCCTTTTTCTTGTCTTTGAAGTAACTATCCACTCAGCGCACGGTGGATCTGTTGCCTAAGTAAAGCATTCCCCAGCGCACCTCAACTAACCTCTTCAGATGATTGGTCCCCCATGAGAGGGGAAGAGGAAGAAGGGAAGTAGAAAGGAAGGATGCACTTTAAAGAGTAGTGCAGTAGTCACTCAGGAAAGGGGGTAGCGGGGTGGTGATCCTCCTGTGACATTTCTCATCACTCTTTACTCTCCTCTCGCTGAGTGATGAGGTTCACAGGCTGTATCTCCCCTTCTCGAGGGAGTCACATGTGTGTTTTTTGTGAGCATGTGTCTGTGTGTGTACAGTAGTTGTGTTCTGGGTCAGTGATTTACTAGGAGAAAGAGCAGCCTCTGTGGCGCTCAGTGTCCCTTAAGACTCTAGTTTCTGTCTGTGCAGACACACACTCACATACACTGGAAATGTCCTTCAAGGGTTTGTGAGCACGGGGACATGAAACACAAGTGTGGAGACACAGTTAATGTAGGTCAGTTTAACTCAAAGAGGCTTTATTGACATAACCACAGAAAATGCAGTTTTGTCATCAGGGACTTGCAATGTGGGTGAAATCATTATCACAAGATTTTCTGATATCCACAAACAAATGAGCTGTTTCTTCACTGTTATTCATTACATAAAAGACCAAACTCTTTATGTATAAAAGAGAAACTTATTTACACTTCTTATGAGCCAGATTCTTTTTATTTGACAACAAAAATGTTTAAAACCATAATAGGATAAGATTATATCATCATAAAAGTCAAAAGACAACAATATTCAATTAATTGAATTGATTAATAGTCAGAGCACAATTAATTGTAAAGTAGTTGGGTCAGGAAAAAGAAAAACACATTTAAATATTACAATAAAAAAAGTAACAGCATACAGGAGGAAGTCAATATAACGATGATAAACTGCAAAAGGATAGGACTAGAAAACAAGATCAAAATTTTGTGCTTTTTATGAAAAAGGATGATCACAGGGTGCGGGCCACACATTAACACAAAATAACAAAGCGGTGTACATTAACAGTCATTAATAATCCTTGACAGGTCAGAACAAGGGCCATTGTAGAAAGATGAAAGACTGTCTGTGTCAGTGTGTGTGTGCTGCATTATTCTTCCTTTTCCCCTGTGTGTTGTTTTCAGTTACAGGACCCATCATTGCGCTATGTAACTATTCTCTGGTGTCTCCTCTCTTTTTTTTTTTGTGAGACAGTCTTTCTCATTCAAGACAGCTCCATAAATCACTACTTTGTTCTGTCTGTCACACCTGAAACACACACAGACACACACAAATATACGATACTGCACGCACTGTTTTATACGGAAAGCGGGATAGGTTTTCCATTGTTTTCTGTGCTTGTAATCACATGGGACACAGGCAAGTTAAGGTGAACAAAACAAACACACATACCAGCACACATATGATCCATACACACAGAGTCCCTCCTTAGCCTGTCATGTAGTGAGGCTGCCAGTGCCCGCTAGGAACAAGGCAGGAGACACTATCCGAGACCTCTGCTTTGTTGTCTTGAAACCGATCCCTTCAGACTCATTCTGTGGCCACTCAAAGCCTCTCAGCCTATACAAAAGCTCTTTGGGTGGACCGGAGGGAAAGAAAGAGTAACTCTAGTAAAGTACACCTACCTGTCCTTCCTGAAGTAGCTACCTGTATGTAGAGATAAATGATGAAAAGGGGAAGGAAGAAAGAACAGAAGAAAAAATCAAGGGTGGGAGGGAAGGAAATGCTCCAAAACTGAAGTACCTACTTAGCACAGGAAAAGGCAAGTAAAGAGGGGTGAAACTGGGCAGGAGAAACAGGGTAAGAGTTGTCATCCTAAGAAAGCTATTCAGTCTTGTAGGGAAAGAGCAAAAAACAGAATCACACACTTATACTGTATAGTGCACACAGTACAGTCAGATTTGATCTTGCTCTAAAGAACGGATGTGTCAGTCTTCCTGACTTGACCATAGAGAAGCACACACACATTGCTTAAGTGTTTTTGGTCATTTGACATTGCTGGCTATTTAAGACATGTTTTCATTAAATGTATTCTGTTTTTGCTCAGAGCAAATGTTCTGCATTACTTTTATGTTTTTAAGTACTTGGTGTGGTGCGTGCGTGTGTGTGTTTGTGTATGTTGTTCTTACTTTGTTCCTATGTTGAGTAGCTTATTGTTGCTCTGTTAAGGGGGTCAAGGGTTTGTGCAAAAGAGTCAGACTATGGGGATTGGAATGTGCTCCTTGATTTTATAAGGCACACTTATTTACACACACACACACACAGAGTTGCACTGATGCCAGATCTGTGTGTGTGTGTGTGTGTGTGTTTGTGTGTTGTACCGTATCCCTGCAAGAGAATGCATGTTTGCATGGAATATTTTCTGGCTCTTTAATATAAGTAAATAAATGTTTGCAGGGCACACGCCTAATTCGGTCTCTCACACTGACTCAGACATGAATGCACACTCATCATTGTAACACAATGGCTTTGAGAGGAAAGACAAATACACACACAGACACACACATATCTTCCCTGTGGAGCATGTTAGCACCATGACATGTTTTCCAACTCAGCAGCATCTTCCTCAGGCCTCTAATAAAACACAGATCAAAGACAGCCAGGCAGACCTGTCATCACACACACACACACATAATCACATAATCTGTGCTGCCATTATGTTAGCCTGTGTGTATGTTCTGATGCTCTCGTGAGTCATTACCTTTTCTATTCTCCGCTATGTGCTCATTAACTCCGTATTAGCATGTATAGACTAGCCATAATGGTAGATTTTGCTTTGTCTGTTGATGACTACATCTGTTGTAGTGTTTACATCCTGTAACAGTGGTTCTACCAGGTTATTCACACAGAATGTGTCCATCTTGCCTTGAAAGATAATAAACTGCAACTGAGCTTTGTTTAATGAGGCTCACTTGACTTTGGGATTGTATATGGCAGCCTAAAAAATCAATAAAACTTCTAATCACTTTGGACAGAGACATATTTTCTTAGATCTAATGTAAGGCAGAATTACAGTTTATCAAAACAGTTCATGTTTCAAGGCACATTTTTCACTGTTAATCCTACATTTATTGAATTCATCTTAAGACATGAAGTGGACCATTAACGAATGTTTTCAGCACCTTTTTCCTCCCGGGACAGCAAAATGACCCTTATCCACCCCTTTAAGTGAAACACAGGCATATCCAGCAAATGATAAATCTACCGTCAGATTTATGGAGCCTGTAATGTTAACACATCAGGACCTCGCTATACTCTGTGTGACAGAACAGTGTGTGAGTGTGTGTTCCCTGGTCTGTGCCTGTTTTTCTTTGCATCTGAAGAGCGAGCAGCTGTGAGTCATCTCTTCTCATCATGTCCCCCTGAACCCCACTCTCCCTCTCTCCTCTCTCCCTGCATAAGCCCCAAGTACAGTAATAAGTGGACCGTGAAACCCTAGCAGCCCGCGTGGATCTGAGGCTCAAGCTTTAATAAAGGCCAGCTAAAGGAGATGAGCAGGGTTCATTTGCTCTCCAAAAACATTTTGTGTTTGTCCAGCGCTTCGTTGTCATAAATACGCACCCTCCCTCACTTGTATGGAAGAATGATGAGAACCCTCTGACTCTCGCCTACACTCTTTGCATGAGTGTGAGTGTGTGACCGCTTAAGGCTGAAAAGCCATCGTTCTGAGATAAATCTCATTTTATCTTCTCTTGGAAAAATATCCCTTCGATCTTCTCTGAGCTTTTTTTTCTTTTCCTTACTCCTCTCTAAATTTGAAATATTTTCAAGGAACTCAGACACTAACTTTTGCTCTAACATTGCTTATCTGAAACTAACACTTATTCAGTTTAATGTAAGCTATGGATAAAATCCAACAGTAAGTTTACAGATATCAGATAATGTTTAAAATCTAAGATGAGAGAGAGAATGAGAAGACATTTCTATCCCATCTAGATCTGTCACGTCTCAAGGTTTTAAGTGTTAAAGGTTCCATATGCTTAAAACGAACTAGGTTGTTCAGCGTTTTGTGCAGCCACATCTGAAAGCAGAAGTGTTCATACTCGATCTAAGTGGCCACGCTCAAAGGTGATGTGAAAAGCTCACCACCATATCCTCCTCCTGCCGGCGTCACACTACCTCCCTTATCTCTCCGAGAGCTCTGTGGCTTTGTTGTCTCGATGCAAGTAATCCCGCAAATGGCGATAAGCGAGCGGACTTTCGCACAGTCTCTCGTCGATGGAGATCATTGTGTTGCGCACACGAAAAGTAACTGATGAACTGAAGAAGTTCAAACCCTGCCTTCTTTCTTGCCTTTGTAGACCTCACTGGTGAAGTTAAAGCATGCTTTGTCGGATTGTCGGTTTTGAGAAGTTGCAAAAATTGTCAGACAAACCCCCCTGCCATTCCGAAATTGGAAAGGTGTTAGCAGAGGGGATTTCAGATGCTGTTACACAATCTGACAAACAGTTTATTTGAAGTATACTAAGGCCTTTTAGTGTGGAGAGAGGAAGGAATTGTTCAGCTAATCAGTATATACTGTACACTGTAAGCCGAGTCATAAGGGGCATCACCCTCTTGTAAATGCACATACACACACCCTCACTTCTGCTCTCCCTGCCAACACAACTCTTTCTAAACTTCACTAACAAACAAACACTGTAGATCTTGTCATAAATCACGGGGTGTATATGTAAGACTTGATTTCCTGATTGTGTGTTTGGAGTGAAAACATGCCGTCTTTGGAGTGAAAACAAGCCGTCTAACTTTATCAGAAAATCAGTTAATAACCCAATGGTCTCCGGTGATTGCACTGGCCCCTTAGATTACAGTCTCACACACACACATAGATACACAGTCTACATTAATAATACTTGCTAAGCTTTAACAAGAGCGCTCACAATCTGTTAGTTGTGAGTAGATCTAGACGATTGTCTGGTCGCTTCATCCTGCACTCAGCTGTTCTAATGTTTCAGCACTGATGAAGCTGCATTTTCCTATAATGTGATCTAATTCTTCCATTCCTCAGTGCTGTGTTCTCTGTCTGCAACCTTTCCTGTCTCTTCACTTTAGTCACAAAGCTATACTTTGTCACTTTTGGGTCAAACACCTTCATCTTGTCATGCACAGTCTCTAACCTTACACTTTTTTCTATAGGAGATGTCTCTGGTAGGTCCAGAGTCTCCATCAGAACAGGCAAGGAGGGTCTTCCAGTCATTTGATCCTGAAGGTAATGAACAAGTGTTTGCATCATATACTTTATAATGTACATATAATCATTATTGTGCTAATGATTCATATCTCCCACCCCTCAGGCCCTGCAAACTTGTTTTTATTGGTCATTATATTTTATTTGCTCATTAGTACACCAGCTTTACAAAAATCGAGGCACACAGATGTGTTTTAATTAATGCTTTCATTCTCACAAGGCTGCACCCATGATATCCTGGCCATGTTGTCTTTCTCTTCCCTTCGTCCTGGTCAAGCTGATGCATTTATAACCTCCACTGGCCTCCTCGCTTCTTCTTTCTTGTTCGTTTTTGCTGTTATTTTTCTTCTACAGGCAGAAAGGAAAGAAGATCTGTTTCCTCACTCTCATCTCCACTGTTGTTGTTTAAGTTGGTGAGATCAGCTCCCCTTACAGCTGAGTCAACCATCCTGCTCCTTCGCTCTCATCCTCGTTTTCCTAAAACCAAATTTTTTCTTGTCACTTCCAGGTAACTGGGGGAAAGGCGAGGGGCAGGACACAGAGAATGACAAAGTGACAATGGAAAGATTTAGAGATGACCTAAAAGTCAGAGTTCTAATCTGCAGTGTTAATTTGCGTAGCCTCAAAATTTTAGAGAGATGTGCATGTGTGTTCATGAGCACTTAGGAAGAAAGAGTTGAAATGAAATATTTAGCCTTACCATCTGTTGTGTAATGTTTTTTCTTCTGCTGTAGAGACAAGATTTAGAGAGATATAGGGAGTCACACTATGCACTATACTAACACTTAGAACAATCTATGTTGCAAGATTGTTCAGCTTGAGGACCTGAGTAAATGGTGCATACCTTTTTAATATTTATGTGTTTTTATTGAGAAATGAAGTGCTCTGTTCTCTTTTGCCATACACATTATTCATTATCTGGCTTGTAGGAACAACATGCACATTTGTAGAGATCTGTGTATATGCGGTACAATGCGATGTTACAGTGAGATAAATCCTGCCAGCTGAAAGCAGTCTTGCTCCAGCCACTTTGTCAACAAATATGTAAACATAACTAAATGACAAACTGTCTGTCATCTTTTTCCCCCCGGTCCTTCATCCGTCTTCCTGCTGCAAAGAGTCCAGTTTTCCATGTTCTTAGATCCACTTCTGCTCTCATCTGCCAGAACATCCTGCACACCATCTGGTCTTTTCTCACACACAAACACATGCGTCAGCTAGGTGTACCCACAGATTTAAACGTGCACGTACAGTATACACACACATGCAAGGCGGACGTACTCGACATACATGCATGACACATGCACATTCACGCACTGTAGTTTATACACACATGCTCCAGCAAAGCAGCATAGTTGAGTGCTGTGTAAAAGGGCCATAAATCTGTCTGTGTCACATGTAGAATCAGCACAGCTCACTGTGTTGAGGAAAAAAGGCGCCAGACACGGTCACACACACACTGCAGTGACTCACACCAGACATACACTCTCAGCAACCCGCTGTCTCAGCATGTTCCTTAATATTCAGTGTTTGTCATTGTCCCTGTGGAGTGTGTCTGTGTGTGTGCGCCCTCCCTGCTCGTTGTCAAACCGTCAATTGTCACAGAGGGAGAATAACATCTGGCACTGAATAAAGGAGATTGAATTGCTTGAGATCGGACAACCGGAGCGCTTGTCAGTTAATCTTCTTCACAACACACTGGAGGTTTATGTATGTATCTAAACAACAGGCCACACAGGCTCACATGTGAACGTTTAAATGAGACACGTACTGAATGCGTACGGACACACAAGGGCAGAAGCACATGTTAGTGTTTAAATCTTCTCCTCTCAGGTAAAGCAATCATCATTGCCATGGAATGTAGGTCAGAGAGAAAGGACAAGGTGTGTGTGTGTGTTTTTGTTTGTGTGGGTTATGTTGTGTCAGATGAATTCATTCCCCGGGGCCCGTGATGTAAAAAGCGCTTTGCCATATGTATGTAGGTGAAGGTTTCCCCTGCTTTCTAGCTCTCTTTGTAAAAAGCCTGTATTTTATGTTCTGTCCAAAGTCAGCCAGAGTTTTGCTCTCTCTTTATGTTTCTTTCTCTCTCTCTCTCTTTCTCCAGATAATGGCTTCATCCCAGAGTCCCTGCTGGAGGACGTGATGAAAGCCCTTGACCTTGTCTCAGAGCCCGAGTAGTAAGTGCTTGCACGTCCAAGGCTTTATGTTTGTGTCTGTATTTTAGTATGTGTGTGTGTGTGGCACCTGTAGAGCTTCTAAAGTTCTAACTCCTAAGTCACGGCCAGGCCAGGTCAGAAGCCCTGTGCTCATGTTTCACTACCAGGCTACTATAAAGTAAGACCAGAGAGAGCCCACTATAAAAGCGCAGGAAGAAAGAGAGCAAAAAGAAAGAAAGAAAGAAAGAAAGAAAGAAAGTCAGAACAGAGGCTTAGAGGGGAGATCATTAACGGCAGGAAGAAAGACTGAAAGAGGGAGGAAACACTTTAAAGTGCCGCTTCAAACAGAAGCACATTCTCGTCTGAGGAACAGTTCGCCCTAACGCTGCAGCCAAGGGCCTGGCCACGTAACTGGACCACTGATCTGCTCTGCAGACCCCCAGATGGCCGATACATCACAACAGAACAGAGCATTCTGGGAGGAGACTCACACTACAAACAGGCTAGTCTCATTCTTTACCACAAAATAAGAGTTATTGCAGGAGTTCTACCGTGTGAAAAAAGGAGCATCTGTAGTACTCTGGGGTAACTGGGGGGAGGCGCATGACATGGTCTGTGGCTGGCGTTCCTTTGCATCAGACCGTTTCGAGCAGTTTTGTGTCACTCTTCACAACATAAAAAGCACGTATGGTGCATGTATCTACACTGTATAGGGACAAATATGAGTCATTTCCTGCAAGTCATCATGCCAGATATTTTATTACATGACTATTTTGGAACAATCATTAGCTGCCAGTGTGGTGGATAGCCTCCTGAGATTTATTTGCCGAACGGAAAATCTACCCGCATTTGGCGCTTGGCGCATGTTAATTCCGGACCCCATCTATGACAGTCAGCTGCTGCCACTTGCGGTAAACTAGTTGACACTGTTCTCTACAAAACTCAAGATATAGCTTCAAGCCATCAAAGTATCTGCATCATTTGCTTTGTAGTGTCTGGAATAGGGTTATTCATACTCAAGATCATGAAAACATGTTTTCTTGTTTAAGTTTTTTTTTTTTTTTTTCATTTTTTATGTAAACTTAGTAGCAGTGTGACAGTTTTCCTGCATGTTTATAAGTGAACATTAATGTAATCTATCATAATTTGTAATTAAACAGCCAGCTCTGTTGCATATCATCTAAAACATGAATTAATCAAAAACATCATTTCAATTAAATGCAACAAGAGCACAACAAATATGTCTTTATTCCCCTATGATCCCCCTAAGGTATCATTACTGTGTCCATAAAGTTAAAAATGTTAACTCAATGTCATTTTCAAGTGATATGTGGTTATTGTTTCTCCAGCTTGGACAGAAACTTACTTTGAAAGATTGAAATTCCCAATTCAAGCAATCGAAGCGAATGTAACATTGAAAATACTGATACAGTTGTAAATCATATTAATTCCCCATTCCGGACAAATATCAGCTGACAGCAACCCAAACAGGAGGATGGTTTGGACACGAGGCAACAACGTCTCATGTCCAATCCGGTTTTAAATGGAGTCATAAGGAGTCATATATCCACATCAACAAACAACCACTCATTGAAAATAACAAGATATTTTATTGATCCTGTGAGGGTGTTCTTCAGAGTGTTGCTCAAAGACACTTCAGCAGGGTCAGCGTCTACTCTGCATATCATCCTGCTGCACATGCTACTTGTAAATATCAATAGATGAAGTAACAATCATTCCCTTCTCCCTCTGTGTCTGAGTACAAACCTTGCTTCTGCTCTCACTGCCTTAAAAGGGCAATCTGACCAAAATTTTTTTTATCAGTTGAATAATAACACTGATCTAACACGTAGGAATGTCTGGAGAGAGGTATATTTAGTTGCACCACGGCCTTCATGAAAACATGCACGCACTCACCAAAACATGCATCATGAGTCCACACTGAGTGATGAGGTGATCGTAAATCTGACTCTGGTTTCATACATAAAACATCACAGACTGTTATTTTGTGCTTTGCTGATGGCTACCTTCTTACCTCCCCTCTTTTTTCCTGTTTTTTCTCTGCTCACTTCTTATTTACTTCCTTCCTAATCTAACTATTTGTCTATATTTGTGCCTGCTTAGTGTCAATCTGGTGAAGAGTAAGCTGGATCCAGAGAGTTTGGGCATAATTCTTCTGGGCCCTTTTCTGTTGGAATTCTTCCCTGATCAGGTATGTGTGCAGAGGTGGACTCCCACATCAAAGATACACACACACTGTATGACAAATACCTTCCACAAGTTATACAATCCCTATCACAGTTAAAACATATGGAGAAATAGTCACATACACACATATGAGTGACACTATCGTCTATTTCCCAAGTATATGTGAATTGCTGTTTTAGTAAATCAAAGGTTTTCATGCCAAAACATTCCTGTGGTGTCTCATGTGAAATCTATGCGCATGTGTTTGTGTGTTCACCATCATATGACGTGACTTAGAAGCTTAGAAAGAACGGTAGTACGCCTTTATTAGGCAGAGCAAGCAAGGAAGACTGGAGAGGGAGAGATAGAGGGAACTATGTTAAAGTGATCAGGGCTTTAGGGACTCACCAGAGGAATGGCCCCGAGCCGCAAAGAAATTATACTACCATTAGCCAACTGGACACACACACTCAGACACACGTGGGATTGGGTTGAGGGTTAGGGTTTCATATAGGCATATAAACACGAGAAGCTGGACACGTTCTCAGACAACGCACCCAATTAGCATTCTGCACCTTAAAGCCAAAATCATGGGAAGTGTTTTGGCTCAGTGTCATTATTCGGACGTTTTTGTAGTGTCGGCTGTTTTGCTGTAATTGGAGTTGGGCTTTGCTTCAATGCACAAACGTACACACACAGTTAAATTTAACACGTGGGATTTAACAGTAAGCTTTGGTTGCAGGCAGAGATGTGCCGGTTTGACTTTTCGGATTCAAAAATGTTCTGCCTCTGCGGGTCTTAACCTCCATCTCTGTGAGAACAATTTGCCCAGAGACTCTCCAACAACACTGCATGTTTTTCACTCTTGCTCTCTCTGCCTGTGTTTCAGGATTCAGGAATCCCAGACTCATTTCCCGTCTACCACTACAATGGACTAAAACAGTCGAACCACAACGAGAGGGTAAGACGTTTTTTACTATTCAGGTTTTTCATAGCAACTGATGGTCGCTGTCTCTCTCCCTATTACTTCTTTTCCTGTCATCATTCATGCGCACATACGCACACATACACACACGCACGCACACACAGTTTGAGGCAGCCATCCACTCCAGAATAAACAGTAGCTATTGCGAGCCCAATAGCCTGTCCATCCATCCAAAAACCCTGGCTTAGCCTCCTATTTCTCCAAGTCATTTCCACACAGAGGCCACTGTCCACAGCCATGCTGTGATAAATGATGAAACACAGACCTATTAAGTGGGCTTAGTTTGATGGATGATTGTCATTGGATGTACATAGTTGGTGGCTGTGAACAAACCTGGTACTCAGGAATATCACTTTCTTCATCTGTCAACTTTGACTAGTCTGTAAAACAGCTTTTTTCCATACTGCTACCTGAAATTGTAGGACTGGTACCACATGTGTGCCCTTACAAAAGTACACGCCTACACACACACACACACATACACATGGCAGAAAGGCGCCTATAAGGTTGTGATGGCAATTCCAGTCCCATAGTTCAGGATGGGAATAACAGACCTACTGACAGCAGTCCCCTGCAGCTGATATATGTGTGTGTCTGTGTGTGTGTGCGTGTGTGCGTGTGCTCGTGCTTGTGTGTGTGTTTGTATGTTTGTGGGCATCTGCTATATAGTTGCATCCATCCCCTCTGCATTTCACCCCATGACCCACTTAGAGGAAGCGTCTGATTGATAGAGTTGAAGCCTGTCAAAGCTGGCAGAAAGTGTTTAGATTTGTGTGTTTAGGTTACAGAGTGTTAACTGTGTATTGACCTACTTGTCACACACGTGTGTGTGTGTGTGTGTGTGTGTGTGTGTTTTCAGGTGGAGTATGTGGAAGGGACAGCTTTGGTGCTAGGTTTCGAGGACCCTATGGTTCGGACAGACGACACTCCAGTCAAGCGCTGCCTACAAACCAAGTGGCCCTACATTGAACTGCTGTGGACCACCGACCGCTCCCCGTCGTTGAACTAGCACCGACACAGTCCATGTGGTTGTGTCTGTGTATGCGCATGGACCACTACTTCTCCAATACACACCCCTCTGCACGCTGACCCCGAAAGGTCAGCAGGTTACAAAGACTGAGACACCAACAGATATACAATGGAGATGAATGAGAAAAGTCACAAATGCACACAAGAGACTGAAACAAACACATTCATGGACTAAACATACATGCCTGAGATCCATTCCTTCATTCTCACCCACATTCAGCAGAAATGCAAACCAGACTCACCTTTAGAGTTCATGCTATTGTCTGTTCACCATGGCTTGTAATTTGACACACAGGATGTTTATGATGTGATTATTTTAAAAAAAAAAGAAAGAAAAAACTGAATGACTGTTTATTTTTACAGCTCTGCTCTGTGCTGACACCTCTGCTACAGTTTACCAGTAGACAGCTAGTCGCTGTTCGGAGAGCAAACTAGTTGGGTGTGTGTCACCAAATCACATGCTGAACCACATGTACAGCCAGTTTGACTGTGAAACACTACTGTTAATACAGCTATAGGACTGTTTGAGGGAAAACCTACCAAAGCCTCCCACACATGAGAAAACACACACACACACTGTCACACCCACTGCTAAGCGTTTACAGCCTAAAGGGACCAACCCAGATGCAAAGAACTGGATTTCTGGACAGCAGGTATCTTCAGTGTTTTCATACAGATGTAAGAGTGTAAACTGGTTCAGGTGCTGTGTGTCTGTGTGTGCGCATGTGTGTCTGTGTGTGTGTGTGTGTGTTTGTGTGTGTGTGTGTGTGTGTGTGTGTGTGTGTGTGTTTGCGAGCCTGCTTAATACACCACACTAAGATGTTGGCCAAGTGCTCATGTATTTATTATCACACTCAAAGGTTCTCAAATAAACACTTTTTTGTTCAAATGCTGTGTGTTTTAGTAGCTTTGAAATTATAGACGTCCTCCTATGTGTATCTTTGTCTCATAAATATGATGTCCTGACCCCGACATCAGACAACTCCTGGTTTCAGGATGTCCGTAGTCTGGATCCCCTCATCACTAAATCACACAGCAACCTATGTTTCGTGTCTCTAGAGAGTTTAATTCAGTACCTCACTAAATCTCAAAGACATTGATGGTGAGTTAAGTACCACTCTGTAAACACATAAAGATAAAGTTTGTATGTTCATGTTTGCTCATCATAAATATTTACCAAAAGAAGAAACATTTCCATCACAGCCCATACAGCTTCCACACTGGCTTTTATAAGGCAATCTAAAACACAGTAGCACTTATGATATGTGACTACTGTTTTGTGGCAAGTGTTAGAGGAGAAGAACCTGATACCACTAAATACTTGGCCTTGATTCAGGATGAGATCTTCAGTACTTAACTCCGTGTTAATGCATTTGTGTGTGTAATATGCACATAAAGATAATGTTTGTTCCTCTGCTGTGCACAGGAGGACTGTAGTATTGGCAGGGTGTGCATCTAATGGTGAAATGGCCTAACTGTCTGCTTAACAGTCTTATTATGAGTTTGTAAAGAGAGACGGGGAACATGGGCACAGTGTGTAAAATATAAACCACTACTGTGTGTGTGTGTGTGTGCGTGCAGTAATTAATCTAAAATGACCTGCAGTAAATCTGTGATCCGTACACTATGGCAGGCTGACAGGACGTAACCTGAACAGTATGTGAGTAAATGTGTGTTTTCTTGGAAATTTGGATATCTGTGAGAATTTTATTGGATGTAAGACAGCAGAGAAAATGATTACAGATGGAAACGCACACACACACACACTGAAAAGACTAGCTACCTGGTGAATGGCATCACAACACAGCTGAACTTAGGGGGAAAGAACAGAAACATGTCTGCTGCCTCATCGCTCCATCATCCTCACCATCTTTCTTCTACCTCTGTAAGAAGAAAAAAACTGAACACATCTGTCTCTGCTCCTATGGGCTCATGTTTTGTAGAGCAGTTTTTTTTTTCATCTGTTCATTTTGGATTTACATAGAAAAAGCTGAGAAAGAACAGACCTTCCTCACACACACTCATATATACGCTTGAATCACAAAAATGATCAGAGAAATGTGTAGACAACCAAGTTTGAATAATTACATGACATAATAAAGGAAGGGGCGAGATTACAGGATGGATTGATGGATGGAAATAGGCTCAAAGAGGACAACAGGGCAGGTAGAAGGCGTTGAGGTTTGAAACTTCTCCATCTGGCAGGTCAAGGTCAGGGTTCCTCTAATACACTTTTTCCAAAACTTTCTTACCTGGTTCTTATCAACTCTTGTGACAGAAAACATACTCTGGTGCCAGATCGTAGTGCTGCTCCACTGCATTTCTACTACACTGTGAGGCAATGGTGTTTAATTCAACTCTAATGTACCCATAAAGCTAAAGTTCATTAAAACAAAGCTCCCCATGCTGATAAACAGCTGATTATGAGTTTGCCTGGAAGTGGCATCTCTCTTCCTCAGAATAAGCTTTTGATATGCATAAAACCTGCCAGGTCTGGCTTGTTTTACGACCGTTTTTCATTGCAGGATATTAATTTCAGGAAGAAGTATGTCACCTCGGAGGTTTGTTGAGGAAATCGCCTGGTGTTGAGTGAAATGGTGAGCAGGCCAAACTGTCTTAACTTGCACAGCTCAAGAGATTTCTCCTGTAAACCGACATAATAATTACTGACATAATTACAAGTGATTATTCTGGACGGAAGGAAACGCGGCCCTGTTTTAACCGTATGGTTGAACAAATAAAGTGAATGTGGTAGTTTAATTTATGAACTTAAATTATTTGCATTTGCGTGCGTAGCCTACACGCCGAGTCTCCCCTTGTGCCATAGTGCGCAACCTATGCACTATTTCTGGACTGATTTGAAACGGCGGTTATAAATCTCACTTTTAATATTATTTATTGTTTAAGGATGAAGTCGCCAATTCGCCACAGAAAATTTGTCTGTGCCATAAAAGGAGCGGTGACGCGCCAGCCCCTTTGCGCTCTCAGATGTGGTCTGTGCCTTCAAGTGTGTGTGTGTGTGTGTGTATCGTAGGGGGTAAAGTTTTGTGCAGAGGGCGGGGGCGCGTCTGTGTAGTCTTGTAGCGGAGGCTCTGGACAGATCTGTTGGTTTCAGGGTGTCAGGAGGAGTATTTTGGGGGGGAGCACAG
Organism: Euthynnus affinis; assembly: GCA_029490765.1. NCBI lineage: Eukaryota > Metazoa > Chordata > Actinopteri > Scombriformes > Scombridae > Euthynnus > Euthynnus affinis. Next base: position 17,012,608 of record CM055847.1, read on the forward strand.
CAGAGCACAGTGGTTCAGTGACAGTTGGAGGACTTATCCCGGGACAACCTACCTCACCTGTGCGGAGAAAACTCTTTCCCTCTCTCTGTCCCTGTCTTCCCTCTCAATTTTGGGAATAGTGCGCAGCTGGCTGTTCTTTGGGATGGAGCGTGCATGGGACTCTGTTTCCTCCGCTGGGATGTTTATTCTCGGGGTGCTGTCGGTGCTCTGGTCGGCGCCAACGGGAGTTTGGAGTTTTAACCTTTACGCTGAGCATCCTACTGTTTACCGGGGACCCGATGGAAGTTATTTCGGTTATTCTGTGGACTTCTACCAAGCTACCACCGACAGCAACACGTGAGTGGCAATATCATGACTGAAGTTTTCTCCCCAGGGTCCCGCAAGAGTTATGATCTAATAGTCTATAAACTGTACCTTTATAGTTTAATCTCCCCAGACTGCTAGAGAAACCATCTGAGCTGACTAAAAAACTGAATTTAACCAAATATAAATTATGTTAAAGGAGGTTTCATCTATAATGCTGCACTGTATATCATACTGGGACTGGACAGAGGAAGCATGGGTGACTCAGGTTACTGCTGCACAGAATTAAACAGATTGATAAAACAGAAAGGATGTGAATGATCCAAACTGTGCATTGCCTTGTTTATTGCATTGTAAACTATCCTGCAAGTCTTGGGTTTACTTTGTTTTTTTCCTTTTTGCTCACCAGGATCAGTGTGTTGGTGGGGGCTCCTAAAGCAAACACCTCCCAGCCCGGTATAGTGGAGGCTGGGGCCGTCTACAACTGCCCCTGGCCCGGACAGCCTGACAGCTGCAGACAAATACCTTTTGACAATTCCAGTGAGTTACCTGAAGGCTTTTTTATGTTGTTTTTTCATGTCATTTACCAAAATTAATTCATGATTGTCCTGCTGGGGGTCCCATTGGGCATTGAGATCCCTCTTTAAGGGATCTGTGTTTCTACAGGACATGGAAAGGAATAACTTTGCTCAACATTTTCATTGTTTTATGAGTTCTCATATGAGTATTTTAGTGAATTGCTGAAATGAAATTTAACAAGTGTTCAGGTCCAAAGTGAATCCTTTTAAAGCCATAGGGGGCCCCACATGTTACAACATTTGGAACCACTGTATTTCGTAACTGGTGTGTCTGGTATGTGTGTGTGTATATGAGTTGGCATGTGTGTCGTTGCATGAAAAAGAGAGATAAGACATATGGGTCTCATCAACTTCACCTAACAAAAAGGTGACTGTCGGGTTTGCTGGTACAAGGCTCCATCATGTTAATGCTGGCTTTCAATATATTATCATCAATGGTAACTGTCCAACAGCCTTTGTTTGTACATATAATGTCTCTGATGCACACCGTTCCATATAAGTGGTGAGTGTGTGCGCAACAGGGAGAGAGGTAAAAAGAGGGAACAAGTGAGAAAGCGAGAGAGAGGGGAGGAGGGTAAACTGTATGCACATGGGAATTTAGTTCTTCGGAAGAAAGGAGGATTGGGTGAGGTCTGTTTTTTATTAGATCTCGAAAATTTATCCCTGTTCCCCCCCCCCCCCCCCCCCCCCCCCCGTCTCTCTCTCTGTCTTTCTCCATCAGTGTCTCTCCCCCCCCCCCCTCTCTCTTTGCGAGGACTTCTATCATTGTATTGAGGACCAAAAAAAAAATGGAATAGAAAAGGGACTGACCTTTAGTTACTTATTCGGTGGAAGTGGCTTTGCTCTTTGTAGAAGCCCCCAAAATCAAATCCAAATCCAAGAAGCAACAATTTGGCAAAATTAATTTCTAGTTCATTGTGAACATTGTGCATAAATCAAAAGCCATCATCAGCCATCATGTCATAAATCCCACTGTGTACTCATGTATTAATATGATTGGATAGATGATTACATAATCAGCTGGTTTCCCAACAGCTGATAGCTGATCAGCTGATGCAAATCAGTGTTCAGCTTCAACTGATTTGTGCTGAAAAGCGAGGCTCCATGCAGATGAGGGTAAACCTCTAAAGTAAGGACAATTTCTTTTTGGCCATCCCTAAACTTAATTCTGGGTTATTTCTAACCAAGGGTTTAGTTTTAGTGTTAAGTGTTTAGGGGTTAATTTCAGGTTTTGAGGGATAGAGGAATAAACATGGAGAAGTAACGTGTGTGTAAGTGTGTGTGTGTGTGTGTGTGTGTGTGTGTGTGTGTGTGTGTGTGTGTGTGTGTGCAGTCTTGTGTGTGCATCTATTCACTAGAATGGGTGGATATATGCATAAGGTGATTGATGACAGTAGCCACGGTGGATATTTCTAGAGTTACAGCAGACCCATTATTACAGGTATAAACCAGACTAGGAGACACACATGCGCACAATACACCATACAAAAAATCTGCATGAGTGGTGAACATCTGTGCATACTGTACTGGCTATTATCCACATGTCAGCTTCACATGCGCCTGATTATGTGCGTGTACCTGTGTGTTTGCATGGCTTCAGTGACAAAAGGCAGACTTGTCAAGTCATGCCAGTGTAGTGGGGGGAGGTAGGAGTGGAGGCTGATATGGTGATAGTGCAACAGATTGGTGATAGTTTGCATGTCCATGATTTGAGTGGAGAAACCTGGTGAATTCAGCATACAACTCTACTGTTCTGGTGTGTGGCTGCACGAATCATGAAACAATTTAGAGAAATAAACCAGATTTCTTTTTGAATGCCTCTTTAATTTCCTCAGAAAAAGTCAATTTAGCATGCTTACTCTAGTACTGTTCTTCTAACTCCCATAGCACCACACATCCATATGTAGTAGTGTGACAAAATAGCCAGCCCTGTGCTGGTGGCCTCAAGCACCGGACTGGACATGTGAATTAGAATATTCCCCGTTTACTGCCTTCACCCACAATTTTCCATAAATACAGGGATTAAAAAACTATTTCCTTTCAATTGTGACCCTATCATTCTGCAGATGGTAATGATGGGTTTCATTATAAGATATACTAGAGAGCTTTCATTAGATAGTTGTCTAAAAATGCAAGCATATACAATTCAAAATCTATATGGTCTATATGGCAGGAAAAAATGCATTAAGAAAAAATGAAAATTTCAGATGAATTCCTTGAACTCCCTCAGTGAAAATAATGAAGTCAAAACAATGTTAACAGATGAAACAATAGAAGAGTACATCTCTGCCGGATGTGTACCGTCAAGATGGCAGTAAAGATAACGAAAACAGGAATTTATTCAACTCGTATTGTGCCTCACTTTGGTGGATCATAGCATATTGGGTATGAAATAAATCTGTAGATGCTCTGGTTTAAGAATAGACCAAACTTTTCCATGGATGTCAGTTTCTGAGACACCAACTGCTCAAAATACCTTTTTGCTATGTTGTAACACATCATATCATAAAATGGTGAGGACTGCTGAAAAGACAAAAGTCTAAGCTTTACAATAGACTCATAAAAAATGGCCATAGACTGTAAAAGAAAATAATGGACATAGCCACCGGGACTCCCGTTTTGAGACCACAAACCAATGGGTTCAAATTTTAAATGTTGCCATCTTGGATTTTTGGAGCCAGAAGTGACCATATTTGGATGAGAGGGTGGAGCTGACCCTAATGCTATCTGCTAGCCTGGTGAGCATGGTGCTTTTAGAGTCTATGACTAACTGTGATAATGTCAATGCTATTTTTTGCCAGTGAAAAAGAGGTTTAAAACTATTAAAACAAAATGTACTTACCGGAAAAACTGAACATCCAGATCTTTAGAGGGTCTTTTAGTACAATTAAACACTGAACAAAACTTTTTTAGGCAACCAAAATGTTACATTTAACTTTCATGAACTGATAACGCACTGAAATAATGATGGCTGCGGCTATGACTATGCCTACTCTGTGCATCTGGGGTTACGCCATGGTTATGTTACCTAACCAATGTTGTGGTTTTGGCAACTTGTCAATCATAATGTAGCCATGCCCTAAAGCATACCCTGCTTTATCGCCAATTTACTCTCCATGGAACCATAATTTGTATGTATTGAAGACGACTTGAAATTAGCAATTGAGAATATAAACTCATTAGGAAACTGTTTACTGAGGTAATAAATCAAGTAAGAAGTAGAGTCGTTTACTACCATAAAATCAGACTTCTTTTTGGAGCCAGAGGAGATGCCCCCTGATGGCCATTAGAGAGAATGTCGGTTTAAGTCACTTCCGAATTGGCTTCACTTTTCCAGACCCAGAGTTACCCACTTGGGATTGGTGTTATAAGATACTGTGAATCAGTGTAACCATGAGAGCTTCTTGAGCATATAGTCATAAATGTGCACAAAAAATATTAGGCTGATGGGTCCAGTAGTATGCGAGATAAGCTGTGGACAGATACACACACGGACACATGCACATACACACACAGACACACATAAAGATGCATAAAGGCAGGTGTGCACTTTATTAACTCCGCCAGGCGTAAGTCTGGAGGGGATCATGCGTTTGGTTGTGTGTGTGTGTGTGTGTATGCATGTGCTAAAGGAAAGTGTTTAATGAGGAGGGGTCTGCACGGTTCTAAAAAGACCCAGCTGGCCTTTAGTAACACTGGAAAATATCTAAAAAGACACACATGCACACATGCACTCGCACCAAATATGACACTTTATTGTTGAGTCGGCCGGGAAATGCTTTTAATGTGGATGAGTGTGTGTATGTGTGTGTGTGGGCAAGTCTCTTAAGTGTTACATTTTATGGGAAAAGCTTTAACCTAAAAAAAAAAAACCTCCAGTATCCTGACAAATGTCTGTTTCTGGGGGGCAAATGGTGTTTTGATGTTTGTTATAGCTCTGTTTTAAGACGTTGCTGTTTTGTTCTTGCTTATCAAGGACAAATGCTTTCCACTCACACAGGCCTGGATCCACATTACCACAGTCAATATCAGTTTTTACTGGCAACATTACGAAGTATCTATTTCATTCTCTTTTTTAATGTGCTTGCCACTTCCTCTCTCTGTTTGTCATTCTCTCCAGATAACAGAATGATAAAGGTAAATGGCACCAGAGAGCCTCTGGAGTTTAAGTCGCACCAATGGTTTGGAGCATCGGTCAGGACACACAAAGGAAAAGTGGTGGTGAGTTGAATTCTGAAGGTAACACACAATTCTGCCCACATTCTTTTTTAAGGCTATTTTTAGATGCTGTTTGGGTCAGTATTTGTAAAAAAAAAAAAAAAAAAAAAAAATGAATCAGAGTCTCATTTGTTGTGCAGGCATGTGCTCCTCTTTACCACTGGCGGACAGTGAAGTTGAGTGGGGAGAAAGACCCTGTGGGGACCTGCTATGTGGCCGTCCAGAACTTCAGTGCCTACGCAGAGTACTCACCCTGCAGGACCAGTGAGTCACTCTGCAGCCTTGTCTCCGTCTGTCTCCATCTCTGTTTTACTGCCTTTCATCCTCCCTTCCTTCTTTTGTTTTCTTTTTCTCTCTCTGCTGTTAGTATGAACTCAAATTAAGTTAGATTTCAGGCTTTGTTTTGCCTTTAAACACCATGTTCTGATATTACTTCCATCAGTTGAATATACCATAATATGACAAAGTTTAAATACTGTGCATAGATTTTTATGTTAGCCAATAAAATGTAACATCTATAGGTTGTGACATATTTCTCTTTGATATTTCTGCCTGTACCCCAATACAATGGATGCCAATGGAATTTGTTTCTCTCACAACACTGAAAAATTTGCTTTAAAAGTTCACACTGAAACATATCTTTCCAGAAACTGTGTCTCTGTTATTTAGAAGGATCCAGTAGTAACTTTTCTCTACTGAAGGATAAGTCTGTGAACAAACAAACAAAATTCAATTTTATCTCCACTGTATTCACAAGCAGCAGAAATTTCAAATGAAATAAAACCAAAACTATCTGCACTGCTGGGAAAGGTGGGAAAATTTGTATTTTTGTAATTCTGATGAACTGACTGTGAGTAGATTGATTTCCACCTTGCCGATGTTTTGCATCAGCACCAGGAAGTAATCTGTCTCTCTGACAGTTTATCTGTTTCTTTCTCCAGCACTCTTTTTTTCTGTCATCACTACTGTAAATGAGATCCATGGGATTTTCCTGCCTTGCCCCCTAACCCCACTCCCCACCCCCCATCCGACCCCCACCCTACACAACTCCACATTTGCTTTATCTCCCACTTTCCTCCTGCAACCCTTCTCACCCTCTACAGTGATATGAGGCACCAGCTTAGTACGATAAGGAGAAATGGAGGCTATCAGGTGGCACATCATAAACAGCAGATCAAACACAGCCCTTATCGTCTGCTCCATCATCCGCTCTGCATAAAAATCCCTCACCGTTCACATACACACACAAGCTTACACTCCCTCTAGCCATTGCTTGTTTAAAGATCTGTATTTTGTTGTTTATGCCAGTACTGACTAATCAAGACGAGCGTAATCACATTGTAAACTGAATTGTTCTCAAGGGGGAAATAATGCTGCAGTGTTTTTTATCACGTGTGTAAGTCAGTTTTTTTTTGCTCCTTGTATCTACAACCGCTCTGACTACACACTATAACTCACACTATGTTTATACATGCACGTGTGTAGTTACACATCATTAAGCTTCACCTCGGGGTGCCTCTGAAATGGAGAACAATTCATTGTGTGCACATGAGTTTTCTGTGTTCATGCACAGTTAGGTACAGTAATTTAAACAAAAACACACCTCTGTTGTTCTACGTAATTATATAAACTATATAAAGTTTTTCTTCATTTTCTTTTTTTTTTGTTGTTGTAAATTTGACATGTAATGCTCTCTGTGCTGTTAGTTGAGTACTTTGCTCTAGAAAACTTATTTTTTCCTAAATTTAAGACAATTTAGATGCTGGTTCTACTGTTTTAAAGACATGTTTCAGTGTGTGCTTTGTGTGGTTTTCAGGTGATCCAGACCCAGAGGGACAGGGGTTCTGCCAGGCTGGCTTCAGTGTGGATTTCACTAAGGTAAAATCATTGTACATTATTGCTAAGACAACCCCCTTCATACTGTAGTATAATCTCAAAGACAAGACTTGTGATGTGCTAATATGAAACATTGCAATGCAAAATGATTTATTTGATATAACCCTTTTGACAAGGTTTGAGTAAACATTTACCGTAACGCCTTATACCAATCCTCACGATGATCTGTAACAAATGTGAAAGGTACAAGATATGTTAAGGATAATCACACACTGTGCACTAAAGAAATCTGAGTATGTTTGTGTGGTGTTTGTGAGGCTGTACCTCTTCTTCTCTTGTTGTCGACATTAAAAGAACATTTATGTTGCTCAGAACTTTCCTGCTGATTCTTCTTGGACTCCAGAAGAATCAGCCTGAATAGAAGTCTACAAATTTGACACTACAACACACCATGTCCCCCTCTCAAAGTGCAAACAGAGAAGTTTCTTCAAACACAAGGCTCCCCTCAGAGATTTATAGACGTAGGGGAAGATGAGAGCACGTTTGTCCCTAGAGGAGCCTCCACTCCCGATATGACCCATCGTCTCTTAACACAATAGACTAAACATGCTCAAATACACATTCTTTCACTGTATAGTCAATGTGAGCTTTGACCTCTGTCTCATGGTCCAACTCTACCCTCCTGTACAGGAAGCTGTCATTCTCCACAGGATGTCAACAGGCATGACAGCAGGAATCATATGTATGCACATGTAGTCACACACATGTTACATATCCCTCTAGTCTCAAACGAAAACTCACGTGCACAAATTCACTGACAAATGTCTTTCACATGACTGACCCTAACTAATTGTATTTATTCCAGGAAGGAACGCTGGTGGTGGGAGGACCTGGCAGCTTTTACTGGCAAGGTAACCGTGTGTAAACCATTGGTAAATCTTGTGCAATGAGTTCATAGATGGGAAGGTGTTCAAATGACAGAAAAGAATAGAGATGAGTTTAACAGTCAAAACAGCCCACATACACATACGTACCCTGACGTGCTTGCCAGATCTACAGTTTCATCACTGGAGTCTTACAAAGGAGAAGATGGAAAGAAAAGTCTCTCTTTCTCTTTCTTTGCCTCTTTCCATCTCCTTTTTTCCCTCCATTGCTCCTTTACTTCATGTCTGTAACAGTGTAACAGGAAGTGGGTGTTTGGGCTCTGTAATGAGCTGATCGGGGGGGTAATGGAGTGTGGAGGAACTGCCCCTCTGCCCCATGATAAAGCACAGAGGGGCTTGGAAAAGCTTCAAGGGGAGGAAGAGGCACATGGGCAGGCTACGGGGTTGAGAAGGACAGAGGAAAGGTGGGGAGAATGTAAAGACTGATAAAGAAAGAAAGCAGGGAGGACAGCGGGAGTGATAGCGGATTGTTAAAGAGATGATAGAAACATGCTGCACCAGGGAGAGAGAAAGATGAGAAGTGAGGGAGTGAGTTAAAGAGTCAGACACACAAAGAAAGAAGAAAGATGGATCTCCCGCTTGATAAAAGCGAGGTCAGTTCGCTTGCTGGATGTGCAGGGCTAGTCTAAGCAGAGGGATGAAGTGTCTTAATAGGCGTAGACACAGCTAGAGTGTGTCAGGGTTCAGCTGTTGAAGTGTAGCACTACTCCCCCGACTCCAGGTGTGTGTGAGTATGTGTGTGTCCCCCTATCTTTTCCCTACTTTCCTCCTCACTTATCCTAATTTCAAGAAAACTTTGTTCTGCAGCTGTTTGTAAGGAGCAAGAACAGTTACTGTGCTTACTCATAGAGGAATGTTGGGACTCTGTAAATGAAAGAGTACGGTCAAGACCTGCTCTATGTGAAAAGTGCCCTCAGATAACTTCTGTTGTGATTTGGCACTGTATAAATGAAATTGACCTGACTTGACTTGACTACTGATCAATTTCCTTTTTTCATAACCCATAATATGTCACTCTGCTGCACTTAATTTACTTAGAAAAAGAAGATGGAGCAAAAGAGAAGCCAGATAGAAACAGAGAAAGACATACGTTTCTCAATGATGTACAGTATATTTCAAAATTTCTGCTACACATATTTTTATGACTCAGGGCTATTGTTTGGCAGTGGCTCTGTTGTTACATATGGTTAAATAATGAATGCTCCAGCATACAAGACCACATACAAGACAGGCATCACAGACAGCCTAATGGACGGCTCCCTCTCTTCGTGCCCTCAGCATGGCAAGGCTGGCTGCCTCCAGTTAAAAGACTTCCTCCGAATGTTTATAAAAGCACTCAGCCCGGACTTTATGGCCTCTAATATACAACGATTATCTTCAGCCTTCAGCCTGAGTCATCATAAGAATCCCTTTTATATACAAAGACATTATCTCCAAGTGTAAAGGACACCTCAAATTAGCAGCAGTGACTTACACATCTGTGTTAACATTTTGTAACCTGGTGTCTCATGAATCAAATAGAGGTTTTTTAAATTAGTTGATACACGGATGTGTTATTCTGGGAGATAAACTCATACCATAGTGTCAGAGAGGAGGAGAGGGAGGGGTTGGCAGAGGAGCTGTAGGGAGGGTTAAGAGGGCACATTTTCCTCGCTGTCAGCACACACACGCATACACACATTAAGGAGGATTTATGAAAGGTTGAGGGCGGCCGTAGATAAAATCATTTGTTTGTTTGACCTCTTGTTCAACAGCAGGGGAAGGGTGTTGTTTGTGTATGCGCACCTATAATTCACTATCCTCACTGCAGAGAAGACAGATGTTTTCTTGAGGCTTTTTAAGGAAGGAGTTTTCCAGCTAACGATGTGTTTTAGCTTTCCTCAGGGGAAGACTTCGATGTTTCGTCGGCTCTGTGCATCTCTCATGTAGCGTAGTCAAGCTCCAGCAGGTTTTCTGTAGCAGAGGGCAGCGGTGTTCCCTCCATGGGGTCCAAGCTGAAACCGCTGTCCCGCTGTCCATGAACAGATGTGACTCTCTCACCCTGGTTGTTTGTTTTTCTCTATCTATCTGTGTGCGTGTGTGTGTGTGTGTGCGCGTGCACGCGTGTTTGTGTATGTGCAGGTCAGGTGATGACAGCAGGGATAGCCGAGATACTGAACGGCTACTCTTTAAAGGCAGTGCTGAGACAAGTTCCAGGACAGAAACACACAGTTGCTGCTGAAGACACACACGATGACAGTTACCTTGGTAACACATACACACACACAAACACTCACAACCAAGTTGACCTAATCGTCACTAAATAATAATCATAACAATACATACATTACACACACGCAGAGCATTGTGTGCAAGGTTAATGTCACCCATATGTCTTTATGTGCATCTGATTTCTCTTTAGGTTACTCTGTGGCGGTTGGAGAGTTTACAGGAGACTCTGAACAAGGTGAGAAAGCCAACAATTCATTACAACTAACCACATGCAGCATCAGAGGAATCCCTCATTGCACTAACAATATCAACAGCCACCCTGCAACACCAGTCGAAACATACTGCGTGTCTGCAGTCTCTGTGCTCTCTTCACACTCTCAAGTCTGCACACCAGGAACACCTCAAGGGGTGTGAGGAGGTGAGCGATAACGAGTGGATAGCTGGGTGACAGTGTCTGGATCTGAACTCAGAGGCAGTAATGAGAACCGTCTCTGTATGTCTGGGTCGCGACCCTGAAGGGACAGGACTTTGGGAAGCACTGATATTGGGATTTCCTTTCCGCCATTTTTGACTGATTAGAATGATTAGTGGCAGACTCCACAGACCTCTTCAGGTCTCAAGTGGGTCCAGAGTCTGTTCTGAACATGAAATAATAGGTGGAAAGAGAGACAGACACGCCACTCAGCATCATGTTATTAAAAAATGTGCAGATGGGGAAAAGTGCCTTTGAGTTCATCTTTAAATCACTTGTCATGTAAGTACTCCAAGAATAACAGAAGGCCACAATAAATAAATGAAAGTTAAGATTACTAGAAATGTACTGCAAATCATTTTATTCTTCTTAGTTACCTTATATTCACACTGTAGTGTTAGTGTAATGTAGTGTGTACAGTGTAGCATTTGAATTCTCATCTCTTTGTGAGCTTCAAATGTGGCATTTTCAATGGGACATATGTATAACATGCCATCACTTTATGAATAACACAAAAGAAGAAACACAAGCAATTTGAACAAAAAGCTGTTTTTGTATTAAAGACAATATGGAGAAAACAAAATTTTGCCCAACCACATCCTTTATGAACCATTTTTATTGCTTCCTCTTCAAACAACCACTGTTCAACTGTTCTGCTTCTCTGTCACAAGCACAACATCCCCATCACCCCATGTCATTTCATCCTTAAGAACTTCCATTCATAATTTCCTGTCTACCAGAATCTCTCTGATAATCACCATTTAGTGGGATCTTAACGGGACAACCTTGCGTTTACATACCCCCATACCAACCCCGCAAAGGCCCTGAACCCCCTCGGGCACAACACATGTCAGAGAGTCTTAAAGTGAGCCTTAAGAGGTTACACATGCCTGTTGGTGTGTTGTGTTGTGGTACGAAGCTTGTTTGTGGTCTTGTTCCCCAAGCCCTCTTCAGAATGGAGAACTGGTTGTAACTGGAAGTTCTAAGTGAAAATGGAGCTGGGATGTACTGGTTTATAGTCTCGTGGTTGAGCCCGTTGGGTAAAGGGCAGGAAGCAGGGAAACTCTGTCTTCTCTCTCTGGGTGGGGTCCCTCAGATTGTCTCTACATGTTCACAGCACCGCACTCATCAATCAATACACAAGCAGAGCCAGAGCACCCAATCACTCAGTGTGTTCTCAGCAAAGCTCGGCTGTTCTGACAGGGTGGGCTGGGTAGGGAATTTATGGGTTTGACAAACCTCTGTCAAGCCCCTTCTTTCTTTGAAAGTCTTTCTCACACATACCCACATGCTAATTTGAGTCTTTCTTTGTTTTCATGTTTCCCAGAGCTGATAGCTGGAGTCCCAAGAGGAGCACAGAATTTTGGATATGTGAGTATGGACAGACAAACAAATCAAACAAAAAAAGGCACACATGTTTGTTTGTTCATTCAGCAGCAACAGGGTGACAATTTCAAGTAAAAACCTGACTAAATGAGGGGTCACAAATTAGTGAAAATGATGCAAATTATTTGATATGGTTTTCACGGTCACCAGTTCTGAATCCAACTGAACACCTACAGGAGAATTTGCATCAACGTCTTAGACAGCACGTTCACCACCATCATCAAAACACCAAATGAGGGAAAATCTTTGGAATGTTCATCCCTCCTGTGGAGATCCAGTAACTTGTAGAATCCACAGATGCTTAAGAGTATTAAAGCTGTTAGGGCAAATAGTGGTGATTCAACACCTTATTAGGACACATTATGTTGTTATGTCCTTTAATTTCTCAACATTTTCATGATTCATCAACCTGAAAACACTTTGTCAAAGTGTATGAGAGAAAGTCTACCTCCAGTGTGAGATTAAAAAGTGCAACAGAGATCAGAGTATACACATAGCACAATAAAGTCTGCTAGGTTCATCTGCTTTCAGTGTTTCATATAGGATTACAGCCTTCACTGTAACTTTAATGTGACACGTAGATGTATGTATCTACACAGCTATGACAGATACAGTGTGTGCCTCTATGCTAAACTGCAATGTGTTCTCTTATGGGAACGTATCCCTGGGGCTGACTGTGTCAATCCTCCCTAATGACACACAGCTTCCGTTGCATGTGGAGTGCGATGACCCCACCTAACCCCACTAACCCTTCTCTACTCACACACACAACCCCTTACCCTAACCTGCAGCGCAACCGCAGGACTCACCGCATTGTGCACACACTCTGCAACAGTCTGTGTTTTATGTCTGGACATTGTAGCTGGTGCGAGAATGATCCTTCCTGTACAGACAGTGCACCGTGTATGTGTGATAGAGGTGGGGGCCTTTAGCTCACAGTAGGAGGAGTGTTGTGAGGGATGCATTTAGGCCATGTTACAGGTTTGGCACTGGAGTAGCCGTTGTGCCCGATCAGGTTTCTTTTGTGACCAATCTGACAACTCAGAGGACATGAAAGTTAACATTCAAGCAAGTGATTCAATATTTGTGTTTACACATCCTCATCTGTCTGTGTTCCTAAGTGTATCCCCATTTAGTGTGTCTTTGAAACATCTGTGATTGGGTCAACTTGTATCCTCCTGCATGTGTGTGTGCATGCATGCATGCGTGTGTACGTTTAGCCCCCGGCTGTCTCCATGTGGTTGTTATTTTAGGTCTTATGAAGGAATTCTCAGCCTCCCCCCTCCATCTCTCCCCACAACCAGGGTTAGTATGGGGGGAAGGAGAAAAAGATGAGGGGGAAAATGGTAAAGGCACAAAGAGGATGATGGTGGGGGAGGGCAGGAAAAAGAAAGAGGGTTGAGTTGAATAAAAGCTTTTTTATGCGGTCTCTGACTTTTTTCCCACATTCTTCGTGTGCCTGGTTGTCAGACTGCTTGGCCATGTTTACTTCTGGTATGCTGTAAGGACAAAACCTGGTGTTTTATTAGTTGTGCTGTATTCTATCTAACAGTCTATCTGCTTGTTTTAGGTGGCAATGATCAACTCCACTAATCTGACCTTCATTCAGAACTTCACAGGAGAACAGGTAGGAGCATCAACACATCCCTGTCACTCATGTTCTCATGTTCTCATGTTACTGATGTTAACACTCATGTTCCTTTCTTGTCTGTCCCTCAGATGGCCTCCTATTTTGGCTACTCAGTGGCTGTCACTGATCTGAATGGAGACGGGTACGTAGAAAACCTCCCTGTCACTCTCTAGACATACACACTCACTGTGTCTCTTTCTGTCTCTGACCATAGAAACTGCACTTTGTGTCTCAAGGACGGACGACGTGCTGGTTGGAGCACCCCTCTACATGGAGAGAGAGATGGAGAGCAAGCCCAGAGAGGTGGGGAGGGTGTACCTGTACCTGCAGATGGCCCCGCTCACTTTTTCCAAACCTGTCGCCCTCACCGGCACACACATCTTCGGACGCTTTGGCACAGCTATAGCACCCCTGGGAGACGTCAACCAGGATGGATACAATGGTATGCTGAGAGGGATGAAGGAGAAGAATGGAGAAGAAAAGATTAAACATAAATTGAGCCAGGCGAAAGTAATCTGAGCAACAAAAATATGCAAGATGAGAGAGACAACAGAGAGAAAATGAGAAGGAGAAAGATGTGGAGATAGGGGAAAATTAACAAAATCCTTTCATATATTTTGCAGCAGTGCATGAATCTCTTTCAACTGTATTTTACCAGACCTTGTGTCTTATACAGCTGTTTTCTCCAGGTATATGTGATGACAGACAAATCTTTTTCTGTGTTTCCTGTACCTTGTGGACTGTTTTGTCTCTGACTGAGGAAATCCTATCAGATGCTCCTGGTTGAGAAAACCTAAAGCTCTTCAGCCAATCAGGAAGTGTGGCGATGAAAGGTTGTCTGTGTGAACTTGTTTCCTCCTGTGATGATCGGGGTTAAGACCATGTGTGTGTGTGTGTGTGTGTGTGTGTGTGTGTGTGTGTGTGTGTGTGTGTGTGTGTGTGTGTGTGTGTGTGGTGTGCGTGTATGTGTGTGTGTGTGTGTTGGAGTTATTTTTAACTCTCCAGATGTGCCCTGAGATATAATCATCTGGGAGTTTCTGTCCTGCAGCCCAGAGTTCATTCCTCTTCTATGTGTTTGTTTTATCCTCACATTGATTGGACAAAGACACACATGCACGCATACACACACACGCACGCACATAAACCATGCAGCCTGCAGCCCAAATGCTCCGTAGAGCTCAGGCCTTCAGATTGCTGCCTTAAAAATGAATGAATGGATACACATCTGGTCCTCGTATGGCATCAATCCCACTGATTTATGCTTTATTTATTCATGGACAGCGTGTGTTAATGTGTGTCCCACCCTGTTAAACCCTTTAACCATCGGATCAATAACCAGTGGATCAATACTAAAGCTTTCTCCGGCCAGAAACGTAAATCACATCAAGCTGTCTGTCAGGATGTGACAGTCTCTGAGGGGTGGTGATGTAGCCTGAGAGTAGATGGAGCCTCTCTGTGACAAGCAGAGACTTGTTGAGAGTTAATCTAATGAGGACACATCCATGTCTGCGCATGATTTCATTATTCGGCATTACATTATAGAGTCACCATAGAAACGTTGTGATCAGGGTTTTCAGCGGCTTCTCTTTGCTAATGTCAAACCGCTGTGTGTGAATATACCTGTGCCCCTTTTTGCATCTGCACATAATCACTGGCAGATCCCTTTTCTCTCCGCGATGACACCAAGCCTCTCTCTCTTCCCTTAGCAAAGAACTCATCACTCTGTTTCCAAATTCTTCATAAAAGCATAACCATACCCTCTCATCTCCATGGCAGTGTTGAGTGGCAGCTATTGAAAACTTACAATTTAGTTAATTTAATTTGCCATGTGGTTCACTTGTTGTTGTTGTTTTTATTTTATTTTATCAATCAACACTGCTTTTCTGTCACCATTGCTTGAGTGTCAGCTTGTTTCTGTCTGTGAGTAAAAGTCTCTTATAGTGTTGATCTCGGTGATCACAGTGGGTGTTCCACAGTGTGCTGTGGATATCCGTGTTGTGTGTGATGCTGTTGAGCAATGCCCATGAGTGACTTTCACATTATTTGAGGACATTTTTAAGTAAGATGTTTGTTCTTTTTACACAGCTATTCAGCTATGTACACATACCCACACATAGACATACAGAGTCACATACACACAGGCTCACATATACACTTGCATACACACATGGTTGCATTTATCTTCTCTACCCCACAATCTGCTTCATGTGGAACTAGTTGTTTAGGCTGAGAGAGAGGGGGTCCGGAGACAAACAGGATGTCTAGAGGTGTTTGGACAGTACAGTACTGAAGGATACTGTTGTGTAGGACAGTGCAAATAGGCATGGATGTTAGGAGGTTAACAAATATCTTCATATTATAGAGTGAAACCACATCTTTTCATATCAGGACAGGTGCTTGCAGTATGCTACTGTTACATATTTGAGTTTTCTTTGTGTGGTTGCTCTGTTGCTCCACTACTAAAATGCTTATTGCCTTGTTGCCAAGATATGAAGATTGATACCACCCTCGTTTTTAGACTGGAAGCAGGGGTAAACAGCTAACCTGGCTCTGTCTGAAGTTTTTTTTTAAAAAAGCACCTTTTGATATTATTAACATGTATCTTGTTTGTTTAATCCGTACACAAACAGGAATGAAGAAACGACAAGGTCTGAGTTTACAAGAAGCTGCCGGAAAAAGTTTTTGGCTGGTCTTGAACTCTGTTTCCCTTTCAAAATATGTCTCTCATTCTGTTTAGAGCTTTGGTTAGGTTATTGTTAGGCATTGCAGAGGAAACTGATTAGGATTAGGGATATGTCTGGGCTCATATTAAGGTAAGACTAAACACAAATTGATGAGAAGACAAACTTTGACAGAAAAAATGACTTCCTTAGGATGCTGGTTGACTGATTTTTTACTGAGCCAGAAAGGCTGTTTCCTCCTGTTCCCAGTCTTTATGCTGAGCTCACCAGCTGCTCACTGTAGCTTCATATTTAACAACAAACATGAGAGTGATATTAATGTTCTCATCTTGCTCTGGGCAACAAAGCGAATAAGCATATTCCCCAAAATATTGCACAATTCCTTTAAGACACAAATTTGTTGCTAGCCTGTCCTATAACCTTTTGCCACTTGCTATTATAATGTGAGATTTAATCAAATGTTGCCCATACAGAGCACAATGCTGAGTGACCAAGAATTAGAACAATGACCTAAATAGTGCCCAAAATATGAAGAGAGTAGATAGCTCAAGTAGTGGAAATTCAAGAAAAAAGTAATTGACCATGTTGACATGATCCCCCAGTGAAGGTAAAGGAAGGTCAAGCTCTTTTTTTTCTTCTGTCTTCCCCTCTACCTGTATGTTTTCCTTTGCTTCTGCCTCAGAGGGGCCTTAACCCTGCTGATGTCTAAACCATGCACATATGTGTCATCCCTCAGACGTGGCGGTGGGCTGTCCATTCGGAGGAGAGGAGCGTGGAGGCAGAGTATTGATCTTTAATGGTAACAGAGACGTAGCCACTCAAGGCCCGACACTGAGCCAAGAACTGAGAGCAGCTTGGACCTCCAGTGACAGCTTGCCTGGATATGGATTTACTCTTAGAGGAGGCCAAGACCTGGACAACAATCAGTACCCTGGTAAACACGCACACTCAAGTCAATCCTTCTCTATTCAGCTGTGATTTCAGCTCAACTCCCCACGTTATTATCAAAATTTTTCCTCTGTCTTGCATTCCTTCACTTCTCCACTTTCCTTCCAGCTCCTCTCATTACAGCCTCCCTCTTCTTCATTCTTGACCTTTCATCGTCCTCCCCTTTGCACTCCTCCACTACCATCCCCATGTTCTCCTGTACTTGCTTTCCTCTTCTCTGGTAAAGTCATCAGTCAGTTAAAGGGGGTATAGGGATGAGTGCCAATGGACCACTGCCGCATCCATTCTTCAGGGATTTACAGTACTCAAGGAGGAGAGAAAACATAAGATTTAGAGAAAGAAAGAAGTATAATAATACATTATCCGCATGTTCAGTCTGCCAGACATTCGAGCCTCATCCCATATTCCTAAAACCATGAGCAGACAAAGCAGTATTCAATCAAATTACATGCAGTAACTCCCTACTTTATGTGCTACCTACTTACTTTACCAGACACCTTAACCTTTTGATGTCAAAGGATTTCAGAATCTGAAATACAACTGAGGATTTTTATATGAGTGTGAAGCTATTTATATATATACACACACACATATTAAGTTCAGAAAAAAGCCATTTGAAACAAAGCAGGTCTGTGAAGCCACTGTTTTACTACCTTATTTTCTCCCTAATTTGGAACCACTCTGCTCTCAGAATTACTCTAGTTTTGTGCTTCCACAGATTAGGCTAAAACAGAGAATTTGTTTAGTTTTACCTTTTCTTTTCTTTTCTTTGCTCCCACTTCCTTCCCCTTTTCTTTTTCATTCTGCTATGATAACATATTTCTTCACTCCACAAACAGGATATCAAGGGAAATACGCACACATAAATACACACAAGTTCACGTGTGCGGCTTGCGATCAGTTTCGCTGGCGGCAAGAAAGTGTGTGTTGAGTGTGTGCCAGGCTCCAGGTCAAAGCAAGACCCTTTGCAGACCCACTTCAAATCAGAGATCCTGAATTAAAAACACTATACAGTAAATACACACACAGGGGCTACAGGTTGAGTTGAAACTTAGGCTGGCGGAGGCCCTTTGGGAGGACGAAGTAGAGTAGAAACTCTGGGTGGCAGAACTGTCAGCCAACACACACACACACGCCGTGTACTGTATAAACACGCGCACAAACGTGCTGTGCACTGCTTGTGTCGTCTGTCATTAGAGAGTTGGCCGACGGAAGTGAGACACACACACACACACACACACACACACACACACACACACATGGTGTGTCGTTAGCAGGGTAGTAAAGTCACACTGTTCAAAGGAGCCAGAGATGTTTGATCAGCATTATGAGAGGACTGCACAGGCGTCTGGGAGGCCTGCTAGAGCTGCCATATGCTCCCATCAGCATTAGACGTCATTACTCTACTGCAGGAACACAGAGAGAAGGAAGGAGGATGATTAAAAGAGGCTTTTAGCCTCACTGGACTTTTTCCTCTTAAGATTATGTCATATATTTGTGTTTTTATTCCATTGTTTACTGTTGGAAACTAAAGAAGTGTGCAAAAAATGACATAGTAGGCAGTGCAGGAACCAAAATGACACCAACACTTAAGGTCTACTGCTCAGAATTCAGCTTAATTAAACTACGACATACCAAATAAGCAGCACTGAGTTCATGTTTCACTGGTGCTGAAGCCTGAAGTTAAGGTTAGGGTCAGCTGTATAGAAGATGTATAGAAGAAGGTCTGATTCCCTCAGGGTGCATTTTAGGTGCAGGAAAGAGGTCATTGGTCAAAAACTTACAACATTTTACCTGTCAATCACACAAGCTTGATGAGAGTTACAGAGAGACATGTCAGGGTTGTCAATTTTGATGTGAGTGGTGGTGAGGGGTCATTAGGTCATTCAGTTGGTAAATAGGTGTATTATTTATGATTGGGCTCCACGTCTACTCGTATACTACTTTTTCTACTGTCTTCAGCTCACAATCTCAGAAAAAGTAGACCAGATTTGTACTGTTTTCTTGTCTTTAAGCGATACTTAAATTTATTGTGAATTTTGGCAAGATTCTTATTCTTTAGAAATATAGTTATGTTCCCCCAAATGACCTAAATACACTTTTAAATAAAACATGTTATATTTGGCAATTCTGAGAAAATCCTTCCCAATTTGGAATGGCCAAGTACTCATTTCCTGCAGCTTGAAAATGTACCGTTTTCTTTTTTTGTTTTGTCTATGTATAAATGCTAAAAAGTTATTGAATAGCCCTAAAATCCCACACAGACTCCCAAGAATGTAGAAATCCTCCATTTCTCTCTTAAAATCACCTCCTTTTCCACTGAGCGCCATTGACCTTTGACATTCTTTGGAGGCCAGTCCCCTGCAGCCTAACAAGCAGCCAGGGCAGGCAGCCAGTGACAGCTTGACAGTCAGTCTAAACTCTAGATGGAGGCCGTGTTTTCACAGCCCAAGATGGACACCATCAGCTAGAGCGGCTCAGTTACCGAGAGTATACCTGCACGTACACCAGCCATCACTGAGTGAAGTGTACGTGCTATGTGTCAGCCCATTGGTGTGTTCCAGCATGTACGCACACACGAACTTCAAATCAACAGTGGCAGGCACGCTTTCTTGTGTGTAAGGAAATGGGATTGACATAGAAAGGAAAGTGGGCCGTTATTTGATTTATCCCTTGGTGCAGCCATGCGTGTATACACACTCTAACACACACTTAACCCCCAAAGGTGCCCTATCCTCAAATCAGACTCATGTTATGCAGTAATTTTGCGAATTGGGATAAGAAGTACAGACAACCACTGTATCCAATATGTATACCTACTTATGACAGGAGTGGAGTTAGATTTCCAGGTTACACAACTCCAACAGAGGGATGGACAGAGGAATTTGGAAAGGGATTGAGGTGGTCCCTCTGTGTCTCTCTCTCCATCTGCTGAAAACACACCTTGCCTCTAATGGCTTTCACAGATTGCGGTTTAAAGGCCAAGGGCACAATCCTCTGCCCTCCATTTTTTTACCTATCCTATTCCCCCCCTCCTCTTTCTCGTGCTCTTTTTTCCCCCTTCTCCGTACCTCTCCAACTGCCCCACGAAAGCCACATTTTGAGGTCCTTTCTCGTCACAGGTTTTCCGAGTACACATACACACTCAGCCACACATAGCAACATAGAGCACCCTGGGGGGAAGAGGGACAGGGCCTAAATGTTTAATGTTGTGGTTTCAGGGGGACTCACTGACTGCAGCCAAAGGCAGAAACAGATGTGGCTCTCTCAGATTCAATTAGTCCCCTTCTTCTTAAATACGCAGGAGAGGAAAGACACACCAAATGACAAGCAAAGTCTAGAAGAGTACATTTCCACTAGCTAGATCCGGTATCCTCCTGCAGCAGGTTACCGCAGTGTTTTCCACTGTGTCTTGCTTCTAGTGCTGGAATTATTAGTTGACTAATCACTCAGTTAACTGACAGAAAATGATTTGATAGTGAATTCAAAATATTCACTTGTGCCAGCTTCTCAAATGTGAAGATTTGATGCTTTTCTGAGATATAAGTCAGAAGAAAACGAGCAATTTGAAGCATTGTGATGGGCATTTTTCACTATTTTCTAATATTTCATAGCCCAAACAATTAATCAGTTAACTGTATGAATAATAAACAGATTAATTTATAATGAAAATAGTCATTAGGTGCCTTTCGCTAAGCAGCAAGACGGTATTCCATCTTTTTAAGGATCTCATAACTTAGTTTGGCTGCATCTGGCAGCGGTGGCTTTTATCCATTAAGTGCCTCGCTACAGTTTCACATTGTTTTAATCAGCACATGTATAGTTGTATGTGTGTCTGTGCCTTTGTCTATGTGCGGCTTTCATTGGTATGTGTCCCCCCCAACCACAGCCATAAAATACCAGCTCTATTGGGAGCCAATTAAAAGTGTGCGTTCATCACAAAACCCATGAAAACAAATAGAAATCACATATAGATGAGATCTGTTGCTGCTTACAATTAGGAGATGTTGCTATGATATGCAGGCTGTTGAGAAACTTTGTTGTTTAGCTGGAATGCAACATGGGGTCCCTGTCACATACCAGCGCACACACACACACACATGTATGAACACACAATGAACAAATCAACGCATGTTCTGTTTATGAATTTAGTCTGAAGTGGGTCATGTGTGAAAGGAAAAGAAAGAAAAAACGTAGTTATATCAGAATGTTCATGCAATATCACTATGTGCATGCGTGTGTGTGTGTGTGTGTGTGTGTGTGTGTGTGTGTGTGTGTGTGTTAAACGTGAGAAGTCTGTGTTTGATGAAGATTGCTGGAGACCTTGAAATCAGTCCCATCTGTGGCATTCTTTGAAGCTCTCTATTTCCCGTCTCTCCTTCTCTCTCTCTCTCCCTTTCTCTTTCTCTCTCTCTCTCTCTTTCTCTCTCAGATCTGATCGTGGGGGCTTTTGGTGCAGGCGAGGTGTCTGTGTACAGGTAAGAATGTACAAGGTGGTCTGTGTTTTTCAAATGCTCCATGAGTTTGTTTCTCAAAGCTGTGAAACTCCATTTCCTGAAGCTATATGATACTCCCAAGTTCTGTTATCTATCTTAAATTGTGTTATGTGTGCATGTGTATGTGTTTGTGTGTAGGGCCCGATCTGTAGTGTCTGTGGAAGCTGCAATGATCCTGACTCCCAGAATCCTCAACCCAGATGACCGACAGTGTCACCTGCCACAAACAGATATCATGGTTACCTGGTAAGAAGAGCATGCTAAGATACTCTCTCAGCTCCATACTAAGTATTAAAACTGTACAGTGTTCAATATATACCAGACATTCCCATTACATAAATCTCTGTTTGAACTGGTTAATCTTTACCTGTGTACAAATCAAAACCAATAAGGCCTGCGCTCTCACAAGGAGAAGGATGGAGTTCCGCAAAAAAGCTTTTTAACAATGGAAGAATGTACATAAGGACTGGAAATTGTCTGAGCTGGCTATTGTTATAATAATGCTTTAATACTGCCCTCTTGGCCAGCTCTATCTCGAAAATAAGATTTCAATCTAAATACCTCAATTCCTAAAGAAAGGAAAATAAAAAAAAGATCAAGTGTACTAATCTTGTTAGTACAATCTTTTTCTCCATTTAGTGTCCAAGAAATGAATGCATAGTTTATTATACAAGACATTAACAAGCTGACAAATGCTTTGGAACACCACCGACAATTAAACAAGCAAAATGTTTTCTCAACAAATTTATACTAGCTTTTTCTTGTTTTCTGAGATGTTCCTCCTGCTCTCCACCACAGTCCACAACTTGTTGTAATTTTTTCCAGCTGTGTCTAGCTCTACTCCAGTTTGGTATTGTATTGTGGGACAATAGAGACCATCAACGTCACCACACTCAAAAATGAGCAAAAATGAAAAGTGACATCTCAGTTTTTCATACTTAATTTAATCATTTTTCTAGTGTAAACGCTCTACATATTTAGTTGTAATTCACTTGTAGTATGGAACATCAAGACTGTTCTAGTGTGTGTTTGTGTGTGTGTGTGTGTGTGTGTGTGTGTGTGTGCGCGCAGGTGAATAAATGATTAATGGGCTCTGCTGCTACAATGAGCACCAGATCTGTACCAGAAATCCTACTGCTTATACAGTATCATAAAATGGTATGCAGTATAGAGTATATACAATCAC
Organism: Euthynnus affinis; assembly: GCA_029490765.1. Lineage (NCBI taxonomy): Eukaryota > Metazoa > Chordata > Actinopteri > Scombriformes > Scombridae > Euthynnus > Euthynnus affinis. The sequence goes on from CM055847.1 coordinate 17,035,497, forward strand.
AAATCACACACACTCTGAGAGATGTGACAAATATTTCAGCCCTGTGCTCTAGACATCTGCCATCAGCCAAGGTCTGTGTGTCTAATGCAATAATTTAACTGTACACTGAAAAAGCATACCATACTCATGTAACCTGGAAATACGGATTTATGGGACAATTAATTTTAAACTGTATAATTCTATTGTGATTATATTATTGTTTCTGCGGGTAGCATTCTGGCTTTGAACAATCCGGGGGTGAGTTTAGTTGAGGGGAACGAGTGTAAAAGCTCCTGCTGCTTCACCACAGTCTATTGTTGGTCCTAACTTATTGGGACTGGAGCCGCTTTAGGACTGTTTGGACCGGAGAAGTGTGTTCGGCTATTTGCCATTACAGTGTCTGTGTGTGTGTAGTGGTGTGTGAGTGTTGGCAGCGGCTGAAAAGGGAAAAGGGTTTGAATTAGATTGACTAAAAGCCCTAAACTGTGGAATTATGTTAAAACAAAACTCAGCTTATTCAAATAAACCACCATAAAGTTTTGGTCGGAGGTATGGAATGGGATAGGCAATATGACACATAGATACACACATGCAGAGAGTCAAGCAGCAGCTTGTAGAACAAAGGGATGTTTTAGGGGTGAAGATTTTTGGACATTGCAGTTATTTCTCTGGAGTGAGAGTGGAAGGAGAGGCCCCAGTTTGTGCCTCTCATGTATTACAACATTCGAGTCACAAGGCTAAGCATCCAATTTTCTCTGATCTTTGAAAAAGATCTTTTCCTAATTTCCAGAATCCTCAAGGACTCTTTAACCATCTGGATGAAAAAAAACATTATGTTTGTTGTATGATAAAAAAAAAAGATTTATAAACTTTCCAAGATGCAACTATACTCATGATCCAAACAAAGAAATTAGGCCAGAAATGATCTTCTTGTTGAATTTGTACAAAATGAACCAAAATTAAACATTTTATTATCAATTACATTAGTATGTGTTGAAGTTTTCCAATATTTTACGTTTTCATACAACACAACATGTTAATATTTTGTGTTTTACAAAAGAAGAAAGCAGCTGGTTTAAGAAATACAGTCACAACTTGAGAAATGGGTTGAAAATCTTTTTTAGCAAGCAGCAGATGGAATTTCTTTTTTCATTTCGTCTTGAAGATTCTGAAAATACCTTAAGAGCAGCGGTGTTGATAAAGTGGCTGTAATTAATTCGTTTTTTAATATTGATGGTGGGTCACGTGACTGGTTCACCCAAGTCTGCATTCCCTCTCAGCTACGTAGCTTTAGCGTCTCCCAGCTCATTCTTTCTGGCCCAAAACTTTAATGTTCTGCTTTAGTCTCACCGCTCTCATAGTCATTTTTGTCCACAGAAGGCTGTGAAAACTGACTCTATGCTGCCCACGCAAACAGAAGACAGATCAAGTGAACATGGGGGAGTATTTAGCAGCTAAAGAGCCAGATATTTCCCACAGGAGTTGATGAAATAGAGGTAAAAGGAATGTGAATATTGAACTTAAATTCATCAGGTGGCCAGAAACAGGACTTCAACTGAATGCCAATGTTGCTCTATACCTACTGTATGTGTAAACAGGCAACTGTATGCTAACATGTCTGCCATAAAAAGCAATAATGAAAATCAGAAGGTAAGCCCTGTGATTTGAATGTAATGATAATACATAAAAGGTACAATCTGGGGCTAGATGGGAGGAGGAAGGAGTGGAGGAAAAGGAGGGAGAGCTACTTAATGACCACTCTTAAATTGAACGTTCATTCTCGTTAAGTGGATCCAGGGTTGTGAAGGAAGGGATATATATGTGTATGTTTGCAAGGAGGGTCGGTGAGCAGTGTGTAGGGTGGTGGAGCACAGATGCATTTTAGGGAAAATTACACAAAATAATGACTAACCAAGCACCAGCGCTCTTGTCAGTAAAATGGGGGTCATTTCCGTGCTGCATACATTTAAGTTTGACGCATAGTGCTTATTAGAGTAACACTTGAGCACACCCACCCAAAAACACACATGTTTACATGCAACACATATTAAACACGCATGAAACCACCTGGAGAATTCAAAATGACTTATTGGGCAGCAATATTTAAAATAGAAACCTGTACTTTATCACACACCCACACACACGTACATATATAAACTCACATCTGCATCACACACATTTAAAGCAGGAAAACTAGCTCATCATTTCTGTGTCATCTAATGGGGATCCTAATTATTAACAAACACACAAGCATCCACAACATCTGCGTTTTAGTTGTTAGGGTGTGTGAACTGAATCCAAACAAACAATAATCACATAAAGTAATTTACCTCATGCCTCATATTGTTCGGTCTTCAGTGGATAATCAGGAGCGGTACGTCTATAAGCTCCCTAGGATTAGTGGATAGGCTATTAACAGCACTGAGCTCCCTGTGTGGGAGTCAGTCTTCCTGTTCTTGATTAAAGAGGTGATAAGACACACATACACACACATACATTCATAAACACATAAATAGAGGAAATTCAGAATTGTTTCCCAGTCTCCCATGTCTGTGTATCTAATAGAGGGGCTCACAGGGCCCCCAGCAGGATTTCCCACTGCCCCCCAGGGGTGCAGGAAGGCAGTTGGCAGTGGAGGGGATCAAATTAGTTAGATAGTTATTTAGATGGCTAGTTTGTTAATCGTATAGTTATTTTTTAAAGATTTTGTCGTGCAATTACAGGGAGATTGTGGTTGAAACATGTTTAATCAATGAATTTATACAATCTTTAGCGCTTAGTGTGCTGTCATTTTCTTCTTAAGAAGTCACTGGAATGACCAGCACCTAATTTTTGGTGCTTATGCTGGTTATGTATTTAAATATCACCATGCGTGTGCTTACAAGACACTATAAATAAATATAAATATAAACCACAAGTTTTAAAATGATGCAACAAAAAGTCTGAAACACAACTTACATAATCAGATTTTCAGACCTTCATGTATAAAATGAAATGAAAAAATAAAATGTATAAACCACTAATATATGTAGTTGCAACTCAAAATTAAATAATCAATCTTGACATTTTTTCCAACTTTCTGAGACAAAGTTAGCTAAGTTGAAGACATCCGAATTTAACACATCAGAGTATTTTAGGGGTTTTCCAAGCCATTTAACGAAAAACTGAATGTGGTGGTTAGTTGCATCACTTAGCGTAGCCACATTTAGACATACATAGCTCCTACATTTGCCCTTATTTTTTGTCTGCTGACAGAAAAATGAATGGAGCCTTAATGTATCATTATCATCTTTAAGGGCACAATGCTCCAGTGATAATTGGACCTCAAATGCTGGGCGTCATGCATTTTCTTCACTTTGTCAGTATGGATGTGAGCTGATAGACAGCTGAGTTGACTTGATAACGTGCTGATCTTGTACAACACGCTAACTTCTCCCTTTCTTTTGTCTAACTCTCTATCCTCCACATATTCTCTTCCTCCAGTCTCAAAGTGGATGTGTGTGCAGCAGTGAGCGGTGTGGGGATCCCCAGATCTGTAGGTAAGCAGCTGCACACAATGTGGTGGGAAAGAGAGGCAAAAGGGAAAAGCACAGTGGGTGGGTCAGTAGTCAGAGCCAGGTCTTTCGAATATCTCACTGGAGTTTTCTGCTGAGACACGGCTACTCTGCCATGCTGATTAGAGCAACAACGGAAGGAGGGAGGGTGGGAACAAGAATAGGAGTGGCAGACACAGACAATGGAGGTGTGAAGTACATTGTTTCTGCTGTCTAATGATACTCTGTAGAGTAACACGCCCACAAATGAATCCTTACAATAACAGAAAGTCACATATGCACATACAGGGACTCACAGCAATTGGACCATGTGGATTCAACAGTTAAAGAACGTCTGTTTGGCTGTATTCTCTTATTCATACTCATGGTCATTACACTCATCTTTTCCTGCATCCTTCTCTACCTCTCCATCATCCCCCATTTCCTCAGATCTGAAAGCAGAGCTGCAGCTGGATTGGTTGAAAGGCACCAGGGGCGGAGTTAAAAGAGTTCTCTTCCTGGATACCCAGCAACATCATCACACAGGGCTCCTAAGGCTGGGTCACACTCGTCCACGTGCATGTCTGAGCTATACGATTTACCTAAGAGTGAGCAAAGCACACAGTGCACACACATATAAACACAGATTAATGAGCTTTACATACAGTGTTGTGTGTCAGACAAAGCTGACTAACTGGATTTTTCTTCCCTCTTTCTGTAATGTCTTCCTAGGAGGAGGATGAGTTCAGGGACAAATTAACTCCCATCTCGCTGGCTCTGAACTACAGTTTGGCTTCTCCCCCTACTCCTCGTGGCCAAGACCTCCCACCTGTCCTCAACCACTACAGCAGCACCTTCCTCCAAGAGCATGTGGGTATATGCACCGTGTATACAGAAGCGAGCCAAGTTTGTGTCTGCCAACCTGATCTTATGTTATATTTTAGTCACTCTGTCTTTAATGGAACAAACAGACATGTTCTCCTTGGACACAGAAAGGCTTTCTCACAAATAAAAAAATAATCCTCTTTAATCTTTTGTTCCATAAACTCAGCTTTGCCTTTTCCCACGACAAAGCAGATGAATGTGCACTGTCAGCTCAGACCTTCTTTCCCAGCTAACTACAGATCTACTACTACTACTACTAATCAACAGTTATAAGATAAAGAACTTGGTTAATTGGCTAGTCAGACAAAAAAAAGAAAGGGCACCAATGATTGTTTTTGTGTACCAAAAACATAGCTCTAGACCAGCTTAAAACTTTTTGGTTATTATTTGACTAACAAGGAAGACTGATGAAAAAAATAAGCAAAACAAATTGCTCACTCTTCCACTTGCTGAATATGTTGAAGTACCAAAAAGTTTTAAGTTTGTCTGAACTGTGTTAATGCACAATTATGGACCATAACATATGTTACCTTACTGAAGAAGTGGAGTAATTTTTCACTTGACACATACAGATTGAGAAATGGGTATAAAGAGCATGGCATTTATCACAAATGCCATTTTAAAATTACTAAATCCCTCCTCAGCCTAAAACTGGGCGCATCAAAACGACCCACTATCAACCCACACACACCTCACCTCATTCTGTGCATATATGTGTCTTTATATATACAACACCTGCATCCTAGTGTGTCCCAGTTTTTTTATTTTTGGTTCAATGATGATGATGTCCAGTGTACGTTAAACATTTCCTTGTTCCAATCTCCCCCTCTGTGCCCTTCTTCCCCTCAGGCCTACATTCTCCTGGACTGCGGTGACGACAATATTTGCATCCCCGACCTCCAGCTCTCTGCCAGCATGTAAGACTGACACGGCCATGTCCTCTGATCTCACCCTATAAACACTCGACACTTCAGGCAGACAAACACAGATACAAAAGCACACAGCTAAACCAAAGAATCTGTGTCTGTCATTCCTCACACAATGAGCAAAGTTTACACTGAAGTTGCTCACATTATAGTTCCATTTACCATGTGGTGTGTGTATGTGAGTATGAGTATGCTCTCTATAGTGTTTCCAGCTGTACGATATCTCCATGGCAGCGTTATACAAACATCCTGTCACCCTCTACTGACTGACACACACACTTTCGCGCACGCACCGGGGTCATGGGTATTGCATTCCATGCAGCTGCACACAAAAAGTCCAATCTCAGAAATTATAAACTTAATGTAACAAAAACCACAGGAGAGGATGCAACTGCAGCAAAGTGTTTCATATTCTGTGTTCACTACATGACTGAAAGGATGTATTTTCTCTGTCCACTGTTCTCGCTGCGAATAAAACACGTGCACCCTCACAGGGACCGCTCAGAGCTGGTGATTGGAGATGACAATCTGCTCATGTTGACCATCAGTGCAGTGAACCAAGGCGAGGGAGCCTACGAGACAGAGCTCCACACGCTGATACCACCAGAGGCTGACTACATTGGATTGGAGCGGAGAGTTGAGGTAAACACACACACCCACACACAGTGCATACAGATTGGCCTGAAATCAATTAGTCTGGTTTGATGTTAAGAGTCATTAGGGTGGATACTGATAATTGACATTTAGGACTGAAGCACTTGTCTTATCACAATTGGAGCATGAGCCAATTGACCATATGAAATGAGGAAGTGAGCTGTTTGAGGCTGCGGTTCCAGTATGACATCACATCCTGTTGTGTCTCTTCGGCGTGTGTTTGTTTTGAGTGATTAAGGCGAGGCTATCAGCAGGGTATGCTTTACTGGCAACAGCCCAAAAGCCCCTATTATGATTTACAAGCTACATTAGTGACCACGGAAATGGATAGGGTCAAATGCTCTGCGTGTGTGTGTGTGTGTGTGTGTGTGTGTGTGTGTGTGTGTGTGTGCGCACACGCGCTTGTGTGTGTGTATGTGTGTGTGTGTTTGCACTCTTGTGTGCACTAATGAGTGTGTAATGGAGCAGTTTGATTGATGAGGTTGTTACTGTCAGAGCATTCATCACTCTTCCTCTGCTGCCCTCCATCTCTTTTTCACTCCCTCGATCCCTTCCCCCTTTGATGGTGTTATACTTCCCTCCCTTGCTCTTCCTTTCCTCTTGACTCTCGTTGCTCCCTATTTGTCACTTTCATTCACTTTATCATGTCATCTAATTCACTTTTCTTGTCTTTTCCTCTCTTTTCTTTTTCATTTTGCATTATCTCCTCTCCTCTTCTCTTTTCTCCTAGTCACTGTCTCAGTTAAACTGCGAGTACAAGATGGTCAATGACTCCCGGATGGTGGTGTGTGACCTCGGGAATCCAATGGTGGCTGGGACAGAGGTGAGTTATCACACAAAAGCACACATGCACACTTTTCTCTAAAACATCCTTTCAAACGTCCATGTTAAGAAGCTGTGAGTGTTACTCATCAGGTTTAATTCACGCTGACTGATGGCTTCCAATGATTACTGATCATCACCTTGACCCTTATTCCACACTCTGTCTCCCTTGATTATGCGTCACACTAAATGTGTATGTGTTTAAGTGTGAATCAGTGTATAATAATAATAATCCATTTAGCTCATAGATGGCTGACACATGCAGGAAGCCAAGGCTTTGTAAAGTAAAGAGTGGTCCTTTCCGACATGAAATTCAACCATGTTGGTGTATGTGTGCCACAAAGCATGTCACATGTTCTTCAGCGTGTATGTGAAGTATTACTTTGAATGTAGGATTTTACTAAAGGTGTCAAGGCCGGCACAGAGGTGTGTTTGAGCTCTGGAGGTGACACATGGCATTCTGATAAATCAATTATGTGGTCATGTTTCACCGTTGGGGGAGGAGAGCATAACAAGGCATGTGAAGGGGACAAGAGGCGTGTGTGTGTGTGTGTGTGTGTGTGTGTGTGTGTGTGTGTGTGTGTGTGTGTGTGTGTGTGTGCGTGTGCGTGTGCGTGTGCGTGTGCGTGCGTGTGCGTGCATGCATGTGTGTGTGCTCCCCAGTCATCCAGATGTTTCCCATATTTAACTCTACCCTTGCCCCGTTGGACGCTCAGGAATCTGTGAGCTTATGCAGAACATACTTCCATGTACCCCATACAGACTCTGGTTATATTGTGCAACTAAATAGTTCTCATCACTGGAGTTCATTCCTTGTGCCTCATGACACAGCTGTAATGCGTCACTGTGCAGGGTGATCAGAGAAGGAGGTACATGCCTCAAGGAAAGCCGGCTGTGGCTTTAGGCTTGAGCCCATCTGCCAGCCTGCATGTCTCTTGTTTCCCTTTCTGTCTTTGTCTCCATTTCAGTTCAGAGAGCTTCAGAGGCTTTAAGCAAAATTCAAGCACAAACAAAGTTTTAGTAGAAATTATGATTTGATGCCGAATAGGAACCACAAATTCGGTCAAAATAATTCGACTCTTTTAACTAGGACTGCAACTAATGACTATTTTTATTATTGATTAATCTGGAGATTATTTTCTCAATTAATCGATTAATTGTTTTGTGTATAAAATGTCAGAAAACAGTAAAAAAAAAAAAAGGAACATTATATTGTCTTAGAGCCCAGCATGATGTCTTCAAATGTCTTGTTTGTTTTGTCTCATCAGTCCAAAATCCAAAGATATTCAGTTTACTTTCCTGTTTGACACATAAACATTTTAAATCCCCCCATTTGACAAGTTGCAAAAAAAAATACTAAAACAATTATATGATTATCAAAATAGTACGTTTTCTGTTGATTGACTAATTAATTAATTGACTAATTGTAGCAGCTCTACTTTTAACCCCACATAGGTCCAACTAGTATCCTTGAAATGCCCATTTAAATAAATGTGTACTGTGTAGTCAATTTGCAAGTTTAACTCTTTTTACTGATGCTGCAATTCAATATCATCGAACCTACCTGTGAGGAGTGTATAATTGCACTCATTTTATAGAAATCAATAATGATAACATTAAAGTATGGCTGAGGGATAATTCAATATCATCGTGACATCATGGCTACTCTTAGTGACATCTTATTGCAAGGATATGATTACATTGATGTATAATATGAACTGAGTTTTTGCTATAGACATGACGAGTTTGGCCAGTAATGTATAACACTGGGACAGTGTTTGATATGAAACACTCCCTGTAGGCTTGAAAAGAACTACAACGGAGGTCAGCTTGAATTCTTTTTGGTTACCATGATTTCCGATGGCGACAAGTCTTCATGGCTGTCAAAAAGTATCAAAACATCCTCAGAAAATCCTCAAACCACTACTTCAACACAACCCGCCTCTCAGTATTGTTCCTAACAATCAGCATTTTGCCAGAATATGGCTATTTAAAAATATATGTCTTCCATCAGAGATTTATGGGGGGAATTAGCACAACACAGAAGCCATATTGTGCCATATTGTGACAAGAAAATAATTGTTTGGAATATATTTACTGTACAGATGGACAACAAAGAATTTGACTGCGTCGCAAGAGTGCTTTGAGAAAGTTTTTGTGGATGTTTTGATTATTTTCCTCCACTGTGAAAATATGCAATCCATTGTAACCAACATGAATTCAAGCTGAACCCAGTTGTTGGTCTTTCTGAAGAACAAAACTTTTTAACAGCCACCTTTCAAGCCTCAGGCAGAGTGTTAGATGCTTACAAAACAGATTTAATGACTTTAAGAGACATAGTCGGCCTCTTTGCCTTTTCTGACTTTTGATGGAACCTCCTCCACCACTCTCTGCAGCAGGGAGTATCAGAGCTGATAGTGACATCCTCTCTCTGACCGACTCACAATCATTTGGTCTTCGTCTCTTTAGATCTTCCCTGCCTGGCTCTTCTCCTCCAGTCTCGCTAATGTGTCCCATAAAGACAGCCTGACTTTGTAGTCCTCACCCACCGCCACCACCACCATCCCCCTCCCGCCTCTTGAAGTGTTACTGCAAGTCTGCATGCTGTCATTTCCCCCTCTGGACCATGTGTTTGACCTGTTGTTCAATAGATCTCATATATATGTACACACACACTGTTGTCGTACAGTTGATGATGAACTAAATCTTCCATGTGTTTTGAGTTAGCCTGGAGGACAGGGGATTTAAACTGGGGAGAGACAAGGAACTTAAATGCAGCTTTTAAGTGTGTGTGTGTCTGTGTGTAGTCTGGATTTTCTCAGATATTAGATTTTTGCTGTTGTCAACACACACTCACCGAACTGAACTTCTACCTATGTCATAACAGAAGAAGATCTAGTTAGGGGTTTTTCTGGACACTTTGAGACATATTGCGGCCTTTGATGTGCAGACGCATCACCCTTCTCTTTTTTTTCTCTCTGTCATCTCTCTTTAACTGTCCTCCTCTTTTTTCTGTCACATGTTTTTTATATGTATGTTCTCTTGTTGTGTGTTTTCTCTCCCAGCTGTCTGTTGGTTTGCGGTTCTCTGTACAAAGGCTGGAAGATGCTGGACCAAAGATAAGCTTTGAGCTACAGATCCACAGGTGACACACCCATCCACCCACACTCACACACACACACACACACACACACACACACACACACACACACACACACACACACACACACACAAGAGCTGTTTATATTTCCTCTAATCCATGTAAATAAGTTCTGTGTCTGTCCTGATCCTGTCACTGTTTGTGGTTTGATGGAAATAACCGCAGAGACAGAACAAGACAGATGGCCCTGAGGAAATCCAAAGAGGAGACAAGCTGTATACAACATGTCCACTGTTTGCTTCATTTTAGTGATTTTGATAAATCACATCATGAAACACAGACACACACTGGGCCAGGGATTTTTTTCAAGACCGTTGAACATAAAAATACAGCTCTATTATGCACTTCCCTGAACCTTTGTTGTCACTCATATTGTATCACAGCTTTCAACACGCATGCCACTAAACAGACATTATGTTAAATTCAGTTAAATTCACAGTCAGTGTGGTTTGTGTTTTATTCTATGTGATGAAACTCACTATGATTCTCTCCACAGCTCCAACAAAGATAACTCTGACAGCAACCTTGTCAGTTTGAATCTGTCCATCGTTGCCAAAGCTCAACTTGATTTACGTGGGTGAGTCTAGCATCCTTGCATGTGAGAGTGTGGAGTCTATTCTGAGAAACAGTGACAAAAATTCTTTGTTGTTGTGTTTGGTACCCAGAGATTCTACTGATCTGGTTTCAGTCTGAACTTTTTGGTGTTTGAAGGATATTATTGCTCCTTTTGTATTGTTTAAATTTGTGGATTCTGTTTACATACAGATGGAAAACAGCATGAAAACACATTTCTAGAAATAAATTTGAACAAATCATGTACACATGGGACACTTATGCGCCTTTGACATGTTCACCGGTGCCCATATGCCTGCTGACACACACACAAACACACATATACACTTCAAAGCTTGGAGTCTTGCATGTCATTGTTTGGGTGTGGTCAGCTATACACACAAACACAGGAGGACCTGGGAAGAGAGAGATGAGGACACATGAGTTCCTGTGTTTGTGTTGTGATTGTGTCCTGCTTCAGCTGTGTCCATTTCAGCATTTTGCGTTTTAAAATCTAACTCACTGTTGCTATAATACGTAGTGATAACATGTAGTTGCTGGAATACAATCATGTATAAAAGTACAGAAATGTATAGAGTCATAAGACTGTGATCGTCCCTTACACCCACAGCCCCAAAGTAGACTGGGGGAGTTGGCAGTAGTCAGGGGGCATGACTCTTTGCTAAACTAGTTCAGTAGCACATTCAGTTACCTTGTTACCATATATTAACCATCATAGGTAACATACTTTCCACCTATATGTGCAAATATGTTTGCCCACTAAGGTCAGACTACCTCAAAATCTTTGTTATGACATTGAATTGGGCAGAGTCAGCTTTGCAGTAGTAAAAGATCCAAACCAGGCACAGTTGACTATAGCATGAACTGTAAAAATGACATATATATACTACTAATTGTCAATATGCTGTGTATATGAATGTGTTGACAGCTCAAAATGGTTCTCTACTGTATACATGGTGTGCAATCCTACCATAATACGCACTAACCATATCTACATTACTTTAAAAGAGTTACTGGCCACTGTAGTTAATTGTCTCCATATTTGCCATGACAGTCCTTTTTTTATGTAAAACAGTTCAACTAAGTCTATTTTGAGACTTAAGTAATCTGAGTTAGCTGAAATAAACAGATATTTTCCAAAGTTATTGTCCTTTTAGAATGAAGATTTTACTTTGTGAATTGCTGAGCCATGGTGGAGTCTAGTGTATGACTGACAAAAATCCAAACCTTTACTCTCACATGTATACTGTGTGAATCATAAGCGGAGGTGACTGAGCTATTTCTTCTCCCTACAGGGTGTCTCATCCCTCTCAGGTGGTGCTGCCATTCCCACGCTGGGAACCGAAAGACAAGCCTGTCAAAGAGGACGATGTGGGACCACAAGTGACACACATCTATGAGGTAAATGCAGGAAGTGCTGAGTCTGCTGTGATGAGGAAGGGAAAAGGTGTATTCAAAGATGTGGAAGTATTGCGCGGTGTGGTTTTGTTTTTCTTGTCGTTGGTCAGAAAACATGTCTACTGTACATGCGGCCTGTGAGAATAAAAAGAGTTTGGAAAGTTGTTAATTAGGCTACAGCATGAGGGAGGCTCTGTAGGTGAAGTAAACAGTAACACACACACACACACACACACAGTAAAACCAGTAGCTCTATAAAGAATTGAGGTCTGGCTGATCAAAGGTTTCCAGCTCAGGAGTTAATTACTGCTGTGAAGGCGGGAAAGAGAGAGAAAGAGGGAAAACAGAGAAGGGAATAGGGAGGAAGGCAAGAAGTGGGGAGGAAGGGAGGGTTGTTCTTAAGACTGGACATAGAGTAATAAGTGATAATTGTTGAGAGGGAAAACAAGGTCAAACAGAGGTAGAAACAAATAGAAGGAGGGATGATGGCAGACAGACTGGCGACAGTTTACAATAGGGGTACAAGTGTGTGTGTGTGTGTGTGTGTGTGTGTGTGTGCTGTACATGTGATTGCTTTTTGTTTTTAAGGGACGGCAGCTTCATTGAACCAGAGTGCAGCAGTGTCTGGCCTGTCCTGCAGCTGATAATGATTTTCATTTGTGGTACTTTTCCCAGTTGGCAGCTGCTTCTAGTTAGAGAGGACAGACTTTTTGCTCTCGCAGAATTCCTGCCCCGCAGCACCAGGATCATGTCCTGTTTGGACAACTTGCTTCAGTGTTAATGACCACGTGTGTGTGTGTATGTAAGAGTGTGTATGTGAGAGAAAGAACACAGGTCACTGTAAAAGAAAGAGGATTTATTGAATTGATGGTTCATTTAAGCTCATAATTCATTTATCCTAATTTTAATGCGGAATGATGAGCCAGGTGATACTGTGGGTTTTACTTGTCTCTTGTTTCAGTCCCCAGTGCCTGAAAGGCTGCGTTAGTACTATCTTAAGTAAAACACAGGTGGCCTGTGTCATCATCCCACAGTTATGATAACCTAATTATAGCCTCAGTCACTTGAGACCTACTAATAAGACAGAGGAGAGCACAAAACTGACAACTTTCTTTTTTCTTTCTTTCTTTCTCTCTGTCTCCAGCTCCATAACTCTGGTCCCAGCAGTATTCGGGAAGCTGAGCTTCAGGTTGGCTGGCCTTCCCGTTTCCGTGATGAGAACCTGCTGTATGCCATGGAGATTCAAACTGACGGACCAATTAGCTGCCGGACGAACACCAGCCTCAACCCACTTGGCCTCCAGGTAACACTAAAATATATGAACATATACAAGCTAATGCATGCAGACACATATTCAAAAACACATTTTGAAACCCCAGAACGTAATTAACATTTTGCCTGTGGCTGGAATGAATATGTCAGCTTTTAGTTTGTATACTGTAGAAAGCATTTAACACCAATTTACCTCATTTGCTCACAAAACTTCCATACTATCAAACCAACAAACCTACTGTGACTTCAAATTTTATTCATTATATCACTAGCAGCTTATTTAAAACATAATTCTACCAGTTGTTCTGGCTGCTCTCCATGTTCTTTGGCAGTTTGCTCAAAATGACGAGGATTGAGAATTACATTTACTAGCAGAAATTAGAGCTGGAGTCGTTTCCAATATCTATGATATCATCTATAATCTGAGTAATTCAAAAAGAAAATATGCAATTATTTCAAAGCATGCACAATTATGTCTGAATGTGAAATGCTACAAGCTGTAATCATCTATGATAATAAAATTTGTCAAATATACAGCACATGAAGCACCAAGGTCACATTTTTCTTTCTGTTCCCCATGTTCTTAATAATTTACTTAATGCCAGTTCCACATATCCACCAATGTCCCTCTTAATCTTTATGTCTGCCTGAGGAGACTATTGACTACCATGATCAGTGCACACAGAGTCAGCGGAATTGTTTTTCACATGAGAGTGAGGAGCGCAGTAGAAGACATTTTGAAAACATTTTGAAAGCTCCTGATAATTAAAACCAGTTCTCACTTGAGGAGATGGGATTTTATTTTTGCCTCTATGCCACCCAGCTGCCCTGTAAGGTCATAAAAGTGAACAAGATGACATTTAGTGAAATTTATACAAGACAGTAATACATTACAGGTTCAATTATTTGCTAAAATATTCACCAAAAAAATAGTCACTGTCATCTGTGGCTTGTTTGTGCAGCCAGTCACTTCGATTTCATCTCTGCTTTTACCCACTGAGACAGTTGCTGTTGCTATGTAGCGCTTCCAAAAATAGTTGAGAGGAATAAGCAAGGCACGTCTTACACATCTCATGTGTTATGTTTTAATGTTTTTTGCTCTCACAGACAATCAGGCTTCAGTCCAAAGTCAAACTCCCAGTGGAGAGAAATAACTGAAATATCTTCCAATTATAGGGACTAATTATCTTTTTCTCGGTACCTGTTACCTGTTTTCTGTGATTTGAGGACATTCAGTCTAACTGGTCTGTCATCTGTTCAGTTTGACTGCAATCAGGAATCACTTAAACAGTAAAATTAATTCGGTTCCACAGCTGGAGATGGTGTGTTACTTTATTACATCTCTTAAAACCTTTTTGAAATCTTACACCACAAGCACTCTGTCGTCAGGTTCAACATCTCCTTTTCATGGCTCTGCACTTTGCGTCAGAGCCCATGTGCAATACAGATTACTATACAGTACCATCGCTATGTGATAATCAGTATGTTCTGACTAATAACTGTCTTCAAAAGGCCCAAACATATGCTCAGCGAATGTTAAAAAAAAAAAATATGGACATTGGAACAACTTAGCATTTCCGTTTGTTTTCTGCTTCCGCTTCTCACATTTGCAAAAACTTTGATTCTATTCCAACAAGTCAAATCTGTAATCTGATAAACCCTAAATAGCTGAGCTCTGACTTAATTGCAAACATAAAAGTGTAACAGGCTGAAATACAAGAATGTTTATTCTAAGAATCTTAATTTTTAAGTTGATTATCTTTTCAGTTCAGATTCATTGTTTCCACTTGACTTGCTCAAATAGAAAAAGTAAGATAGTCAAAACGTTGACAACTCTTTCTCTTTATCTCTGTCAGATCTCCTCTCTCCAGGACACACCTGAATTATTGGGCTTCTTGAGGAACACCACCGCTCCCTCTCACCGCCACAAACGAGCTGTCAATGCTGCTCAAAGTTATAGCGGTAAAACCTTGGTGAGACACATATTTTGTACATGTGCATTGAAGTGAATGGGAAGCTGTGTCCACAACTTTGAGTGGTCCTGTATATTCTTGCCAGAAAAGAAACAAAATCAAATGTTCATTAGTGATTCACAGGTGTTTAATGTCTTTCTCTCACCTCATTTCTCTACAGAATTGCACTAATATCTCCTGTCTGAGGATCACATGTGTTGTTGGGCGGTTGGATCGTGGGCAGAGTGCGGTAGTCAAAATCCGTTCGAGACTCTGGGCACAAACTTTCCTGCAGGTCAGAATCTTGGTCTGCTGTCCTTTTCAAGGTTTATCATCCTGACTTCGTCATTTTTCAAATTGTGATCATATCACCTGATCTTCATCAACAGGTGGAGTCTGCCCTTTTGTCGTGGAATTGTTTTAAGATTCTCAAATTTCCATTTTTTCCTGAACCCTTAAAGGACTCTTGTCAACATAATAACATAAGTAAGAATGTGATTGGACAAATGCACCTTTTAGATAATAATATATTTGTCTTACAGCGGCGTAATGACCCCTACATTCTCAACTCTACTGTGTCCTTCATGGTGACAGCCCTGCCTTACCGTATCCAACCCACCACCCTGCCGCAACACACCACCTCGGTAAGACTGAGGCAGTGATGGTAGCATGTGTGCGTGTTTATGCCTGACAATGAGAGAGAAACAGGAATCCATCAGTACTTACAGACATAAAACAGTTTCTCTTTGTGTTTTGCAGATGGGGACACTGGTGTTATGGGGAACTCCAGATGTGTCGTTTGCCGTTCCACTCTGGGTCATCATCCTGGCCATACTGCTAGGATTGCTGGTGTTGGCCATGCTAACGTTAGCCATGTGGAAGGTACACAAACACACACAGATACACACACACGTGAACCACCATCCTCAGCATTCCTTGTGATAGTTTAATTATCCAGTACTTCACTAATGGGTAGACTTTATTCTCCAGTGTGGTTTCTTTGACCGGGCGCGGCCACCAGCTGATGATGACATCTCTGACCAGGAGCAGCTGACATCTGATCAAACAGGAGATGCTTAAGATAATATGTAACAGCTCCTGACTGGAGGACTGTGGGTTTGGAGTGGTGTGCACCTTCTGAGTAGCTTAAATCAGATCTGAGATCTGTGGTTGTTGAACCCTACATTCCCTGGCTGGAGGTCTTCTGCCTCTGTTTTAACAAACCAAACTGAAAGGACAGACTGAAGACAACAGCGCCACACAGACTGGGACCAAAGAACGTAGTTCAAACACAACAGAGTGGGACCAAAACAATTAACAGGCTCAATCACACACACATGTCCATTGTTTATCCATTGGGATGAAGCACCAGAACTGAAGACAGAATGGACCTTGTTGTGAAGACAAATTTCACGTTTCTGTAACTGAACTGAACATTTTCCTTTGTACATCTGTGTAACTGAGGCACAGAGAGACCAATGCACAAGTGTTTCCATGAGTGTGAAAGTGTGTGTGTGGTGTGTGTGCATGTGTGTGCAGGTACTGTACATATGTGTGTGTTTATTAGATGCCTCTCGTGCCATCCTCTGATTCAGTCTTTCATCGTCTTAATTCATCCCAGATTTCTTAACTGTGGGTTGTATACTGATATATCACACACACATACAGATGCAGCCATGTGCATAAACACAAAGGCACAAAATTGATGTGTATATTTATGAATGTATGTGCAATATTTGGGTGTTGCGTGATACTGAAGCTTGTTTACACTGGCATTATTTTATTAGAGCTTAATGTTTCCATTGTTTTTGTATATACTGTAAGTGATTCATCGGTATAATAGATATGAGTATTGCTGAACAACAAAAGCAATTGTCTTGATTTATGCCCGAACAAATAACTTTTGAAATGGGACAAGGTGAGGACACAAATAACTTATTGTCTTGAAAGAATGACTGTAGAATTTTATCTTTGAAGATCCAGATTTCTTCAGCAAAATTCCTTCCCTGCTAATTCAACGTTTTGCTTTTCATGTTTGTGTTGTTTGATTTGGATCTTTTCCTAACATAGCAGTTGATAGGACTTGCAACAAAAAACTAGCTGCAAAGATAAACAGTCCATAACACATTGTAGACTGTGTCTGAGACTGTTACTGTTGTGACGACAGTTTGTTTAATGTTAGCGGTTTATCTGATATCATCATCTGATATCACAGACAGAAGAAAGAGATCGGGCCATGAACAGTACCCTGAATTTCAAGTTAAATTCTGTCTCATGTTTGAGTCATATTTGTTTTTTTGTATCAAGTGTGAAATTTTTATCAGAATAAATTGTTGTGGAGAGCTGGTTAACCAAAAGTAAAAATATTAGACCAGGATGTCTTATGCTGGAACATTTATTGAAGAACACTGTGAAATACCACTCAATTCTGCTGGTCTACTTCCAAACAAGAGAATTCTTTTATTTTTTTAATTTCGTTTTGTATTTACTAAGTGACTTTAGACATTAGAAAGTAAAGTCGTCATTACAATTTCTTAAAAAATAAAAAAGTTAGAGTTTGCATGTCACATATCAAATAGTTAGTAAGTTTGAATGGTGATGTCATTTTCTTTCTGTTACAAAAACCTACAGTTTTATAGTTTACAGGTGAAATCAAATTAAAGCACAATTTGTGCTTTAATTTGGTTTTATACATAATCACATACCAATGTGTTTCGCTTATTGTTTCACTTATACATAAGTTTATTCAAACTATATGTTTTATTAAGTTGCAGTTGTTTTGTTTTGTAAATTAAATCACGAGAAAGTTAGATAGAAGTGTATTATCTGATATCTAGTGTCTGAAGCAAACTCTGCAAGATGTAATCATAGCTAGTCAGTCCCGACTGTCAACAGCTTGCTGTTCAGTACTGAGGAAGGACTCTTGCTCCCCCAGCTGGTGCAGAGTAGAGACAAACCTGTTTTCTGGAGGAGCAGCACACTCAAAACTTGAAGAAGAAACACATATAAGGCAGGACAGGGACCTCTTGTGGTGATGTCATGAATTTGTCTTTTCAGCTTCAAATTAATACAACTATTGATTGTTGATAAGTTTCAAGAATATTTTTAATAGAAGCAAATGTTCTTTTTTGCTGCATTTTTTCGAGTTATTTGTTAAAATATTCTTCAATTCCTGGTCTTTACAACACTTGTGACATTTACGACACACGTGACACTACAAAGGTGTCCATGATAATTGATCTCTCTAATTCTTAGTTATGTAATGCAGCTGCAGGTTAGTAGCAATACAAGTCAGTTAAATTACTTCAAATAACACAGTCTGTAAGTCTGTCTATAATGCATGCATGAAGATTGATTTTATGGAGCCACAAAATTAAGTTTTATAAGGTATGTTTTCTGGTAGTGTTTTCAGTTGTGAGCCATAAACTTGCAGTGGTAAATCTCCAGTCATCTCTCTACAGTAAATTCATTATCTCTGTAGCAGCCACAGACTTTACAGCTGCACAGTTTCTCAGCTTTATATAAATGCTCATGTTTCTCAAGTATTTGCTGGACAGGCATAGGGCAAACACATAACTTACAGAAGCCAGACTTTTGATCTGAGCATCAGCAACTTCTGAGCCTGAGAGTAAAAACAGAATAATCCATACTGCACATCTAACTAGTTCAAAGGAACACAGGACATTACAAAACAGAGAGAGGACACAGATACACAGTGTTGTCATTTGCTGTAGAAACCATGTGAAAATGTAATTCTGTGTTTTGTCGCCAAAGGTACAAAATTGAATTGAGAGTCAGTGAGCAAGGAGAGATAATGATGTTAGATTAAATATTATTTTGGATGGGTTAGGGTTAGTAAGTTATATCTGTACAGTACATTAGAAGTCTATAGCTACTGTGGCTCAAATTTAGGCCAATTCATAATATAATATCTAGTTTGCAAATGTGTAAAACAATGAGCAGTTATACTGCTGAAAAACACAAAAACATTGAACCTCATTGTGGCATGAAGATCGTGTTTGAAACACTGCATGTCGGCTGCTGCAGTGTAAGAAATTGAATTCATCTTTGATATTTCCATAATTGCATGAATCTAAACACCATCTTGTCAGTGATGAGTTATTAAAAAAGTTAATTTGCATTATTCTTCATTAGCAGTACAGCTAGAAAAACAGATCAATTTGAAACACAAAGCAAGTGATCAATCTAGCTGTTCTTCCCTGGCCTCTTTGTATGTTTTTAACATAATCTGAAGCACGATGAGCATCCACAAACACATCCAGACCAAGACCTTTAATAAGGAGGCACTTCATGTGAAACAATACTGTGACTGAAGCAGTTTTAACAACATGCAAAAATCATGCAGCTCATTGGAAATGTCAACCTGATTCTAACAAGAGGCTGGATGGTTACAATTTATGTGTGCAGTAAATGTTGAGTTCAAGAATTGCAAGATCAAGCTGAATAGTTTATATTAGATTAATACCTGAATTGACAAATACAATAGCAAGGATTAAAAAAAGAGACACAGCATATTTCTTTAGACTCTTTATTCCTTTGAATATATTTGATCAAATTTAAAATCAAACATCTGAAGTAAAGATTTAACAGTTTCTGACTAGCAAACCTCAACACCATCAAAATAGGGGAACATTATTGATACTTAATATATACTGTACGTAGGACATACGGTATCTTAGCTGAGATTTATCCAACAAACAGACCGAAATTACAAAACCACTTTTTAAAAGTCTTTTACTCCAATAATTTCCTGGGTTTTTGAGCTGGTGCAAAAGAAAATATCTTAGGTGAAGCGATATCCTGCATTTCTGTCAAATAAATGTGTATTTTTGAAACTAAACTTCCAAGGTCTGTACATGGGGATCAGTGTTTATTCTCTCCACTGGCAACATAATGGAAGACTTTGGCTATTTACAAATCACTGAGATGTTGCACTGTTAGTGTACAAGTTATCTCAGGCATGCTGTACATTACTTCTGTGTATTAGTTAGACTAACACCCCACCCACCCCACATGTCAAAGTGCAATTCGGCGTTTATACACCATTTTCAACGTTATTTAGAAATGGCTCTGAAATGTACAATATTTTAAGGGGCCTACTGTAGGTTAAGCATATTTGTGAGTAAAAGAGGAATATTATCATTGAGCTTTTCCTACAGACTGATTCAAGGGTCTAACTTAAAGACCCTACCAACCTGTAGTCCACCCACTCAGATGTTTTCACTTTGTCTGATTAAACTTCCTCTCAGCACTGTGAGGACATGCACTGTGCTTGATTGACACCTTTTAAGTTAACTGAGTTCACTGACTTCATGGAATTCACAACATAGCTCTTACCAACTTCAACCTGAGCAAATGTCTAATTAGCCAGAATAATTATGTGTGCAGGGCCTTTTAAAGGAATAGTTTGACACTCTGGGAAATACGTTTATTCAGCTTCTTGCCAAGAGTTGGATGAGAAGATTATACAACTCTTGTGTACTCATCATGGTATCATTCTTCTCATCTAACTCTCGACAAGATAGCCAATGAGCACATTTCCCATAGTGTAGAATTTTTTCCTTGGAGCATCAATCCCAGATCTTATAGATTTATCTGTGTCATGATGTCATTTTAAGGTCAGTATCTGAAAACAACAATGTTTTGTGGGGGAAATACCAACACACTCCAGGCTCACAGAGAGAAAATGGCTACAAAGACAAACTGATGAAACAGTAGCTCTACGTTTATAACAGTGAAGAATATAAGACCACATAGTTTTGGAGGAGAACAGTCACTGGGCAGTGTTTAGCCTGAGCAGTCAAACACAAACAGAAGAGAACAGTCTGGTTATTGGGTTTACAATAAACACCTTTAAGGAGTTATAAAAGCTTCATGGCTATTATGATAAACTGCAGTTCATATTAACACATCCTGTATTCTACAGTGTGCAAGTCAAATTAAACTCTGAGCAGGCCAAATTATGGAGACGTTCCTGAAGAACTAACACATTCATGAACATTAGATTAATACCTGAACTGATAAAAACCATGGCAGGGCCACTTGATATTGGTGAGTTAATGGAATGATTGAAGAAGGAGGCGCTGTGGCACATACAGTACATAGGCTACATAAGGGTTAGAATATCTATACACACACTGTACACTTTCTAGGATACAATTTCCTATACATGATCAACACTAGCTGACTAGTTAACTCTACAACTCTCTCTTTCTTTCTCTGAATAGTAGCTCTATCAATCATCAAAAATAAAGTTGAGATAGTTTTCCCCGTGTGTGTTTACATTCCCTGCCCGGGTATAATGTTTTCTGTCAATGACACACATGTTGGACATGGTGTGATGAAAAACAGTCAGTTGATTATTCTCATAATATCTAACAGCTGAGGAACAGGGACACCACCACCACACTCCCGCTGGATGCTTCATCAAAGTGCTGCTGCTCAGAACATACACACACACACACACACAAACACACATACACATGTGATTTTGAACACACACTGTCTCAGGCCTACACACACACATACAGATACACACTGTTCCTGAGTATGAACTGTAGAATATTTATTTTGGCTCTAGTCTAAGAAAGAAATGACACTTTATCTAACACAAAGAAAGACTAAGCTGTTTTAATCAAATAGCAGTAATCTGATATGACAAGTATGGACTTAAGAAAGATATACCTTCATTGAAGAAAAGAGGTTTAATGGTAAAAACCAAAAAAAACATGTACTGCTGTGTAGTAGTTGCATATTTCTAAGGCCATTGTCTCTGTAAATAAAGTGGTCAATAAGTTGGGAAGGTGCCATTTTTCTGTCAATAAATAAATATATCCTCACATTTTGTTTTTTATCTCATGGTGCATTTGCATTTAAAGTTGCTCTAATCAGTATTTTTATTTTAACAATGGGTAAGATGATTATGTTTTATACAAAAAGGGCATATGGTGACAAACAGAAAATTATCACCCAATTCAGCAGTTCCCCTCAACTCAATGGCACATTTTAGGATCTTTCAGCTCGTTGTTTTGGTTTCACTCCCCACACTTTACTGTTTTGTTTTGCCGAGCAACAAACAGACAAAGCTAGCGACTAGCTGGTAAAGATAATGGAGCATTTAGATATGCTGGAGCCAGATATTTCCCTCGAGAGATGAAGGAGACCAAAACAGAGCAAAAAGGAGCAAAATGGACTGCCAGAAATGCAACTCCATATAAATGCTGATGTTGATCCATGTCTGCTTGATGTGTAATAAGGCAATAGTTTGCCAACATGTACAAATACTGAATGACAAATTTGTATTTGCCGTTTGTTGTGCAGTCCCTCAAGTGGCCAGAAAAATTAAGTAATGCAGATATCCAAGTTAGCCAGCTATGGTTTATATTGCAGTATAAGCCCATACATACATTAGCTAAAATCTCATTCAGAGGCATTAGATAGAAATACCTTGATTTTCCCTTTTTGTACAAATTTAAGTGCCGCGCATTGCAGCCAGGGCTGAAGACAGATATAACCTGATGGTACATGCTGTCCCTGAAAGGAATTATATGAGATTTTCCAAATAAACTATCAACTAAAAAGTTGACCCATCAAAGGAATGAATCCATGTGCAACACCCACAAAAAAACCTTGGTATCAAATTCTCAGCACATACTCATCATTGGTGTAGCAAACAGCACATGAATAACTTCATTAGTCAGTATTGAGGACAAATTCAGTGGTTTACATTCAGGCCTTTTCAGTCTTGCTATTTGCAGTCTGTATTGACAGCTGAGCTCACAGCTTCCAGCCACACACATACCTGACTCCTGTGCTCCATATGCCAGCCACACAGAAAACACTCAAACCATCACACAAACACAGAGGCACATACAAATGCAGACAAGTTGCACAAGGCCACCTGCCACACACATATATAATGTTATGAAATGAAACACAGAGTAGTAAAAAAAAAAAAAAAAAAAAAAAAATTCAAAACCTCATCAGATACACAAGGCAACAAAGATCACAGCCATGATGATCAGTGGCAAGTGAGAATTGTCGTGGGAATAACCAAAGTGGTCTCTCTTAACTCCAACTTGTGCTATCACTCGTAATGTCACTGCAAACTAAATAAAACAATCAAACAAGCAGGATACGAGTCAAAATGTGATGACCCACTCTCTGCACGCTGACATCGGGTCTGTGCTTGTTCATGTGATAAGAGGAATGGTTGATTGGTCTGAATCCAGAAGGTTTAAGCAACATGACAAGAAAGATCCAGCTTATGATAGGTGACACACAAGTCAAATGTCTCTCGGGTGTCGGACTGCCACTCATACTCAACATTCACGCTGCATTCATTTTTGCTTTCAGCATTGATTGCACTGATCTCGTGTGTGATACCACTTATGAAGGTGCTCTTCTGTACTTCATCGTAGATATCAGCTTTATGTGAAAGAAAGAAAACATGTAAATACTGTGTAAACTCTGTCTATATTACAGTAGTCTGGATAGAGAGAAAAGAGAAGGGATAAACACAACGCAAACCACAGGTAATTAAAATTCCTTAAAGTTCTCTCAACAGTCTACTCTTTTGTTCAAGCATCTTTCACTCCCAGTACTAGAGTGGCCCTCTATGCTGATTTTAACCTCCTGAGGGATGAAGGAGGGTTTGGGTAGAGTCAGAGGAGGCTCCTCCTCAGCTTTGTCAGTCTGATCCCTCTCTGGAGCTGACCAGCGTCTCTTGCGGACTGTGGGTCTGTCTGTATCACCACACTGTATTTTAGAGAGAGCGGGCATGTCTGTTTTCACTGATTCCCGTCTTACTTCTCCAGTTCCCAAGACTGCCAGCACAGATCCTGCTCTGTAGATCCCCTCCCCTGATCTTTGAATTAGTCCCAGTCCAGGTTGTAGCTCCAGTCCTGATCCTGGTCCAGATATCTGCTCCCTCTCTGGCCTGTCTGCGCTGGAAGCCTTCATAAGGAGGCCACTGTTACTGCCTGCAGCGTTTGGCCTTGCACCGTTCCTTACAGCGGGATCCATGTTGTGACAGGAGTCAGAGAGGTGACCGGTTTTCAGCTTGGTCCCCAAAGCCTGGTTGTCTGTTACTGAGCCATTCCTAAGACCCCGGAGGGTCAGCGACACACACACATCACCCACACACAGCTTAGCGCAGGACAGCTCGAACAGCTGGGTTGTCCGGTCTGGGCAGCAGGATGACCAGCCCTGCCCAAATACAAAGAAGGGGTACTCCACCAGAACCTCCACACACACCTGAACAAGAGCACATATGCAACAGACACAGTTATCTTTCTGCTAAAAATAAACTGAATATTTTGCAGAGGATTTATAACAGAAACACAACACACAGATTTTGGCCTTCCTCATAGAAGACATTTGATATGTCAGTTAAAACACACAGGTGTAAATAATAAAGTTAATGATGGCTGAATTCCACTTACCTGGTATCGTGCATGCTGGCTCACTGACTACGTTCACATGCACACTGTTATTCTGAATATGACAATATTCCGAATTTGATATGGATCATGTAAACAGGATATCTTGTTTGGATATACCGAATTAGGTCTTATTCCAAATGTAGGATTTTTCAATTAAGATGTGCAATATGCTGATATTATTTGGGTTTTAGGAGCATTCTTTGGACATGTATACAGCGCTTTTGGAATATGTGTCTCACAATTGGGGTTTTTACCACAGTTTGCGACACATGGCCTCTTTCCTGTCATCTCTGTGCATTGCAAACAAACCAACTATCCAAGAGTTTGCAAGGCTGGGATAAAGATGCATGATGGGCTGGTTGTGTAACGCACCCCTGCACAGGCAAAATGACATATGCTGGAGCAGGAAGGCAGACAGAGGAGAGGAATGAGAGGAGAGCAGAGCTGTTCAGGGCAGGCTGGAAAAACACAGCGCACCTTCTCCATAATGGGGACAGAGGGGATTGGTTATTATCCTCACATGCAGCCATCGACCATTGGTGACAATTCAGTATGATGCACCAAAAACACTCAGAAGTGTAGTAAACATTATAAGACAACCTAGGTACTGGATGTGCCTGTAACTATAAATATATAATATCAGTTATAGCAATATCACTTATAAATAAAAGGCAGCACCTCACTAATATTTTTCACTTCACTGGTTTACTTCACAGCCTGCGGAGATCTTGTGATTCCTGTTCTCACTGGAGCAGAGTGAAACCCTGAAAACCCTCTGCATGTAAACGGAATATTCATTTTCATTAGCCATGTAAACAGCTTAATTGGAATATTGTCTTTTTCAGAATAAAGACAAAAAACAGAAAATTTTGTGCATGTAAACAAAGTCATTGTCACACTGTCATGGCTTACTGGGACACTTAAAATGAACAGAGCCATTGTTAATGTTATTAGTAACACCTGTGGTTCTCCTACCATGACAAGTCAAAATGTCTGCAGTGAAAAAGACCTATACCGGAGAAATTTGTTGCAGTCTATAGTACAGCCAGTTCATCAACATAGCTGATTAAATTTTAGCTTATCACAGATATATTTGCCCACTGTTTACATTGATCAATAAATAAAATGCAAAACATATTTTTGATGAAATTTTGAAAAAAAAACGCATTATATAGTTTGTCTGTCAAAGCAGGATTGTCACATACATATCATGTTCACAATGCAAATCACAATCACAAAATAGCAAAATTTAAAGGATCCCTATCAAATATGTTTCTTTATGTTATGTTATGTACCCCATGTAAAAAATAATGTTATGGGATTTCACTCATTGACATGGGTGTAAATCTCAAAAGTCCAGTCAGGCTGCAGTCTATAGCCCATTTGACACATATAATCTGTAATATTTCTGGCTTCATCTGTATGTGAGGTTAATGGCTTTTGGCCTTTCAAACACAGGTCTGAATAACATAAATACTACTTTGGCAACTGTGACAATAGAAGAAGTGGTGGCACTGACTGTAGGTTAGAAAACATGAAAGAATGTAGTAAATTAAGGAAGAGGGATATTCTGAGTTCTCTCAGTTTTGAATTAGTGATTGATTTTAATGAATAACTGTGACAGTGAAGGACACTCAAACCTGCGTATCACCACTAATACCTTTACCCATAAATTTCACCATCCTTTATGTGCAAACATACCTGCAGCCCATTTATTTGTACATTCTTGTCTACTATAGTGCCTTTCTTCATTCTACCACTGGGGGGTGCCAAAGACTTATGATTTCAAAGTCTAGACAAAGTGGTTTTAAAAATTAAACTCATAATACATCACATAGGAATGTTAAATCAGGAATACCTTACCTGGGCTTTGAGCTCTCCCACAGAAAACTGTATGACCACAGCATTAGGAGTTTGTCCACTATCAATCCGCTCAACGGTGCTGGAGTCAATCTTCAGTTCACTGCTAATCTCAGCGCTCTGGATGAAGTCCTCTGTCTTGAGGTCCTCCACACGCTTCAGCTCTCCATCAGCCAGCTGGATGATAGAGCCTCGCATAAAGAATGGAGGAAGTGCCACAGGGGAGGAGGAAGAGGAGATGGAGGGAGAGGCTTGGATGGAAACAGGGGCAGGAGTGGGGACAGGAGCAGGAGCTGGGGAGGGAGCTTCAACCACTGCAGGAGCCGGGTTTGAGGGCAAGACCGGCAGTGCTGGAGCCTGTGCAACAGCAGGGGGTGGTTGATTTCCATCTGGCCCGAGTGCCTCACACTTGGAAAGGGCTGTGGCTAGATAGGCATGTGGCATGGCGGTGGATATTTGAGGAGTAGTGGTAGCAGTCAGGGCGCTGACAGTACGGCTAACTTCCATTTCTGTGCCATTATTGGCGCCACTGACTGGGATCAGGAGGGACTGGCCACTCGGGATGACCAGATGCTGAGGCAGTGCTGCATGGTAGCTGACAGCATGCTGGTTTGCGCTGGTGATATAGCCAATGATGGGTGGTTGTGTGGAGGAATAGAGACTGGCTGGCAGCTCCTCATGGGGTAGAGTGGTCTGGATGACTGAATGAGGGGCAACAGACTTCACTACCTCTGGTGAAGAGAGGGAGGTGAAAGAGGAAGATCTGGACACTGGCTTCCCCAGACAGATGCCTCCCTTCTCAGTCTGAACTAAGGAGATCTTATTTGAGCCAAGTTCATGTTCAGCTCCATGGTTGGGCTGGGCCACCAGCACCAAGGAGGTCTGGAGTCCTGAGGGGTTCTGCCCATAGTCTGCAGGCAGGAGTATATGTCTGGCCTCATAGCTCTGGACCTGCTGATGGTTTGCTGGCTGACTGGGAGCTTTTGTCTGTTTGACCACTTCCAGTTCCCCATTCAGCACACCTTTAGCATGCCCGTCTGGTTTCTTTCCAGCTGAACCATCTGCATACTGAACCACCAGCTGGGAGGGAGCGAGGGTGAGGGTTTGAGGGAGGACGGCTGTGTGAGGGTGGAGCTGAAGGTGGGCTGCAGGTGAGGTGACAGCGCTTCCGCTGACAGTCAGAGGTGTTCTGCTGTCCAGATGGATGTACTGGCTGGTGACTTGTGGAGAGCTTGGTAGTGACACAGGAGCCAGTTCTGTGGGAGAGAGGCCTATTTGAAACTGCTGCTCCCCCTTGGTGTTGGGGGAGATGAGGGCAGTGGTGTAGCCATCCAGGTGGGACCGCTGTCCCACTATAGAAGAACTGTTAGGTGCAGAACTAGCATTGGTAGTGATGATATGAGAGGAGATGTAGCCAGCATAGGGCCCAGAGCTGATGAACTGAACATTGGGTCCCAGCTGAGCAAACTGGATAGTCCCAGCATGCTGGGGAAGGGCTGTGGGGTAAACTGCAGGTAGAGAGGCCAGGGGCACTGCAGACAAAGGGGTAGCTGAGGAAGGGATAGAAGCAGAAGGAGAAGAGGAGGTTGCAGAGGAGACAGGACAACTTGGGCTCTCTGTGTCCCTGGATTTGCAGCGCTCACTGGCTACACTTGCCAGCCATGCTAGGTTCTCTGTGTGGGGACTATCAGTAGCTACGGCAGCTGGAGGTGTTGCTGTGGCCACTACCACTGGCCTCTGCTCAAGAGCCAGGATCTCACGCTTCTTAGGTGGCAGGCATCCATTACTCCGCTCTTGGTTGGATTTCATTATGTCAGCGTGCTTCTAATATTTCCTGTTAGTACTTTTACGTTCTCCTGAGTCTGTCCTTCTCAGTGGTTATGTGCAGGTGCCAGGCTCTCTGTATGCCGTGTGGCTCTGCTCGTCTTCACTGGTAGACAACTCCAGGTCTCAGACAAGAAAAGATGGAGTCAATCCAGCTCACAAAATGAGCTCCATAGACTTCATGAGGAATCATCTCTGACCGATCTACCTCTTCCACAATGTCGGCAGGAATCTGATGACAGAGAGAAGTTCAAATCAGATACTCAGTAATGTAAATTAAATTAAAAAGCCCAAATTATATTCTGTACAAATTTCAAATCCCTCTAGGAAATCTAGGATGTCAGATTTTTGGCTACATAAATAATTTTGACTTTACTTGACTAGTCTATTTGTACTGCAAAACAAGCTCAGTATGTGTGTTTATGAACCATATTCACAAAGTGCTCCTGCAGGGCCGCTAATGCAAAAAAGGTAAACACCACAACATTTCACTCTTCAAAATGTCCCTGCTTTCATGTTTGTAAAGGAGTTGTTCTCTATTTTGCCACTAGGTGGTACCTAGTATAACCACTGCATCTGATATATGCTTGTTGCAGGCTGTTCTGAGTACATATTTCTCCAAGAATAACCTCTAAATATTCTCCTCAATGATCTACATGGACTAATCTGTCAAAACTCAACCAGCTTTTCCATGATCCAATGATGTATGACACACAGGAAAGTGCAGTATAACATTGTGTGTCATCATTTACATAACATGGGAAAGACTCTTTCATGTTTTCTACACCAGGCAGGAGTTTCCTGAACTGCGGTGTTTGTTTGTTTGTCTGTGCGTGAGCTTGTGAGCAGGTTAAGCGTATGTGCGTTGC
Source organism: Euthynnus affinis (assembly GCA_029490765.1). Lineage (NCBI taxonomy): Eukaryota > Metazoa > Chordata > Actinopteri > Scombriformes > Scombridae > Euthynnus > Euthynnus affinis. Next base: position 17,064,668 of record CM055847.1, read on the forward strand.
TGTTGGCTGTTATCTTGCTCCAGGCTCTGGGGTAAGAAAGCAGAGCAGAGTGAAAAGGATAACAGCATAGAGCAACAGCCTCAGAGGAGCTTACGTTTTTGTCTTTGTTTAAACACTCCCGGGCCTTGTGTTGAGTCAGTGGGGCTACTGTAAATATAACATCCACCTCCAGACAGGAACTCTGGGTCAGTGGGCACCATCAGAAAAATGAAGTGAAAACAATACAGGCTGAAATTTCATTACGGAACATGCTGCAAGAAGTGTAAATGGGCCTTTGTTGCTTCACTGAAGTGTTTCAAAATATTTTAACAATGGTTTTCCGCTGCACCCCTTTTGAGTGGCGATTCAAAGTTCAAGAGAATACAAAGTGCACAACAGACAATGAATGAGTAGGACCTCTTAGAGTTTGTTGTTTCAGTTAGAGGCAAACTGGTTAAATTAATACTGAAACAAGTTATTCAAAGCTGGTTTACTGAAATTATAATGAAAATGTGGGTTAGTGAAAGGTGCCTAACTATGTCAACAAACACACCATCAGTGTTTGACTGCAGGGCTAGACCAACATACAATCACACATACTTTATGTTTGCAGGCTCAGATAGCTCTAAAACATGCACATACACACAAAAACACACACACACATACACACCATTGTATCACGTGCCAAATATGCATCTTCTAATTCAACAACATTAACATGCAGCATTTTTGCTTCACATGAGCTCACTTTTTCACAGTTTCTTTTTCAGACTGACTGTTCTTTCCTGCAGGCTTATCTGTGGGTCAATGCACAGGACTCTTGAGTTGTTCATTAGCCAGAGGCACCACAGAGATGTAGTGTATGACACACACACACACTCACATCCATCACTTCATTTTTCTCCCCCTACATTCCATTCAAAGGAGCCGGGCTATTTGACAGTGCTAAATTGTATTTTCATATTACATAGGAGGTTCACTACAGCAAGCAGCCACAGACATATTATATAAAATAGGGGGAGCGGGAAAAAAAAATCAGAAGCCTTGGTCGGTTTCTATTTAGATGCATCTCCCTCTAATGCTGGCTTTGACAAGGTCATTGCATTCAAAAGCAGCGAAAAATCTCTGTGCAATTTATCCAACCATAGAGCCTGGTAGAGCCACCAGATGTAACAAAGGAGGAGAGCGGCAGAGCTGGAGAGAAATAGAAAGAGGAGAGTGAGGGGGAGGAGAGGGAGAAAGGCAATGTAAGATTCCAGATAGATGGAAGAAAGGGAGTTAGGGAGGAGAATGAAAGAAGAAAGATGATTAGGAATGAAAAAGAGGGAAAGAGAATGGAGAATGGGGAGAAGATGGAGTGCTGCTTCTCCTGACCCACATTGAGCAGCGCCTGCAGCATCAGAACGCCATAGCCCCCACCTCACCGAGAGATCCCCGCTCAGCAACACAGCCGCCGCTACAGCCTGAGCTACGCTGTGCAGCATCGCCACGGCATTGCTCAGTGGCAACAACCCCGCCTCAGCAACACCATGTCAACACTGTCATGACATCACATCAGAAGCACAACTACAGCCTGTGATGCAGACTTCCAACAGCATTCGAACACAAAGCCAGCATGCTCTCATTTCCAAATGCCACAAAAAAAACATATCAGTGTTGTCAACAGACTGCAGATAAAACAGGATGCTCTTAAAAAAAAAAAAAGGTGTCTTTCCTCGTATGACCTGAACGCAGCACTCTGTGCACATGGTTCCACACACACAGCTCAGCAGCCAAAAGCCTCTCTAGAATTTCCAGCATCAGCCTATTATTAGAACAGTGACACTAGCAAACATACGCCCTATGTGATACTTTAGAGAACAAAGGCGAGCTTTCAAGACGTGACTGTGTGACACTGAGCCAGACAGCATGGGAGCCCTGACTCAGTCCCCTGGCCCAGGACTGTCACCTCTGAGGCATGTATGGAGGGATGACAATAGAGAGGGGGACAGGCCGCTCTCTGTTCCACTCATCACACTGATGCTTTTCAGCTCAGACAAGAGTGATAGAGCCAGCCTTGCATGTGATCCTCTTTCATACTCCCACACAAAAAGCTGCACAAACCACAGAAATAGGTTTGGGTGTGCGTCTGCCGTCACTGTGCGCATAGGAGCACAGATGAGGTGATGTTTTCATTCAGCCTCCTCTCTGTTGTCTCCAGGTGAGAGGCCCCCCCAGCAGTTACATCTCCTCTCGCGGCAGTCACCAGCTCCTCCAGTCCCCCACCTCTGCTTCCTCCGCCTGAGCCCTCGAGTCCTCTCTCATGCTCCCAATAACATTTCTCTGCAGCAGGATGAGGCAGTGAAGCAATAGCAAGACAACAAAATTATTTAGTGACATGGTAGCTACAGTGTCCTGGCTGCAAACGGTTCATACAAAAAAGCAATGCAATGACCCTGGGGTGATTGCCAATACTGCTATTCATCATTATTTCACCTGCAAGATCCATCATAGATACACAGCACATACTCTATACAGCAAATGGCTATATATAGAAAACAAAAACATCATTATCAATCTAACCACTGGCATGAAACAGAGGGGGAGGTACCATGGAAGACAATATGTTTGTGCCCGTATGCATGATTTGTTGCATATAAATAGGACCTCACCTCAACCCCCTTGCAAACGTAGCTGCTTTTTTCTAATATCCAAAAGAGCCATTTTACTGCCCCTTGCCTGTACAACACTGGCGTCTGTCCCTTTAAGAGGCGGACCAACCGTGTGGTAGACTAAAGCAGACAGTAAGAACAGGCAGTGGGTTCAGGCTGTTTGTCTTCACAATGACTCCAGAGTTCTGCATCACTGCTCGACACACACCAATCACACAGTATACAAGCAGAGATGTGTACACAGGCGTCCCCCTCTCAGCCAGCACCTCTACAACCAAACAGGGTCAACGTTGTTGAATACTACAGCTGTGACTCCGGACAGATGCTGTGGCTGTAGCCTCTGGGGGCTTTAGAATGACAGTGAGAGCGCATGAGTGTAGTAGCAGCAGGGCAGAAAATACTACTATGCCACAAATCAAGAAGAAAAGAGACAACCTCCCCCTCCTCCCCTCTTCTGGTTAGAGTACTAAGAATAGCTCACCAGTCTCTCCACAGCCACTGCTTGCAGAGCATGTCCAAGGATTCTTCCTGCCTCTCAATGTGTGTGTGTGTGTGTGTGTGTGTGTGTCTGTGTGTATGTGTGTTGGAGACGTGTTTCCTAGGACTCCTCTTCCTGAATCTTTTCTTTGTGCCGCTCTCCTCTCCTGTAGCCTGTGCTGTAGCTGCTCCAGCTCTGCCTTTCCTCTCCGGACTCCGGCTTGTGGGCTACGCTGCCCCTGCAACGGGCTGACGGTAAAGGAAGTTCCCCACTGCTGAAACTCACACCAAGTCCTGCGTGCAAGACTGCTCCAACGTGTGTTATGCAAGGCCACCAGACCGCCAGCTCCCTCTCTGCCTGGCTGCTTCTATCTCTCTCTCTCTCTCTCTCTCTCTGTGTGTGTTTCTGCCTCTCTCCCTTTACCTCCCTCCCTCCTCTCTCTCTCTCTCTCTCTCTCTCTCTCTCTCTCAGTACTCCACTGACACAGCTCCTCCCCCAGCCAGCCTCATCAGCCGCATCAGGTATTCATTCAAAAAACACACTCTACTTGGCTCAGCGCCCAGACTACGCTCACACAGAGAGGGAAGGAGGGGGAGGGAGCAACAGACAAGGGTGAGGGAGGGAGAGAGGGAGAGAGAGAGAGCTGGAGATTCAGAGAGGGTTTGCTCAGACAGACATACTGCATGAATGCGAATAACTGTGGGTATCCACATTGGCATATCATGCAGAGGCACAGACAGTGACACATATGCATGTCCACAAACCGACAGAGGATTAAATTGTTCAGTGTGTTTTAATGCACTGCCTCGTTCTTGTTCATTTTCATATGCATTTTCCCTGTAGAGACAAATCTCCTCCTAATCTGCCCTATGAGCTGCCCTACAATTACTGAGTCTCAGCCTCTATTCAGCAGGAGAGTGACTCAGAATAACCTGCCACCCCAATCCCCTAGGTCTCCCCCATCTCTTCCCCAGAGATATTACCCTCTGTGCAGTGTGCAGGCAGGCAGTGCTGATAAACACCCCCACCCCCCTCCAGCCCCCCACTCTGCCACTTGGCACCGGCGCCCTCCTCACCCGAAGGCCTCCTCCTTATCCTGTTCAGCACACAGCAGAGAGAGCTGGGCCACAGACAGACACTCCAGTACCAGGCCAGCCAGCTATCTGCTCCTCTGCAGGCAGGACAAGCAGGGTGTCCCCTCTGCTTCGACAGCAGACTGGGGAAAACACAAAGAACACAACAAATCACTCAATACTGCTGTTACAACAAGCCTAGTGAATAGTATTACACCCACAAAGGCTCTTGGGTGGGTGGGGGGCTTCGTATACTAGAACTAGGCTGCTAGAACAAGAAGTGTAATGTGCATAGCCAGAGGTAATTTTTTGCTGTAGTGATTAAATTGCATTTTGAAAAGGTGCGATCAATGAATTATTCTTTGGATTATAACCACCTCATTAAAGTGTTATTTAGTGATATCCCTCAACCCACCTGTCTCTCTACTGTGCCTGACGAGTGTGACTGTCAGTAAACTTGTTTTGTTAGACTACACATGCAGGTTATGTTTAGAACATATAGTACCAGTGTACTTGTAGGCATATATTTCTTGATTCGGTGCCACTGTTTACTGCAAACCACAGCAAGCCGGGAGACAAATACACATTATGTAGTGTACATGTGTTCTAATAGCACACAGAAACACATACATGTTGGACCACTGAAGTGATAACATGTGCTTTCCCAGCTGTTGATCCTGAGAAAATAACATGTGCTGTGTGTCTTATTTGCCATAGGGCTACAAGAATCATCGTCCTACTGTGACTCATATTTCTTCAATGTGGCTGCCAAGCCAATGTAAACCTCAGGAACTACACAATCCCCATGGCAAGGGAATGGAAAGAAACATGACAGAACCCCATCTTTAAAGCATAAGGCCATCTACGAAAGATTGTGGTTTCCCTGCCTTGAATTGGCTCACTGTAAATTGAAGGTCAGAATTAATGTCAGCCAAGTAAGCTGAAATAAGCTTTCCTGTGAGAATTCACAAATCCAGCTCGAGTTGCATGGAGCAAAACGTTCACTGTACTGTGTAGATCAAGAGTGAGACTGCATGAGGACAGACCTGTCAAGTCTGTCTCACTGTTTGTAGTCCGATGAAAGACTTTTCCCGTGATTCTGTGCAGGGAATGTCTTCAACATGGATCAGGAATATTTCATCTTTGTTGACAGCTACTATTGAATACTGTGCTGATTATTGTGGTTCAACCTAATAGACGGGTTTTGCTGGCCTAGTAGCATGTGTTCTTTTATTCTGAGGACACACACAACCATAGGCTATGCTACAAGTGTTACATTCCCTTAGTGCGGTGCACACATAATAAGATCTATCATCTTACAATTATTAACTAGATGAAGTTGATCTGTGCAGTAGTAGAAGTAAAAGTGCATGGGGATAAAAGTAATAACACTAACTGCACTGGCAACAGTAGCACTCTGTATCTCAGCAAATCAACACCACATTGCATTGTGCTTACATTCCTCCATTTTAAAACACACAGATGTCTCTGCAGTCTGCACACTGCTTCTCAGTGTGATCTCTCTTACTCACATATACAGTAGCCTTCAGCAGAAAACACCATGAAAAACTCAAGTGGGTTCCAATTACTGCTGGTTATCTGTGACCTTTTCTGCACAGAAAGTTTAAGTTCTGGAGGAATTTTTTTTTAAAACAACAACCTCACATGACTTCAACTTATAACTCTATATTATATAAATAATATTACCTTGAAATGGTTTGGGTGTCCAGAAAACAATTATCCAAGCATCATTACCCACATTCTGTTCTGCATCCTCACCGTGCACTAACTGCTGCTAAGTGATCCCCCTCTAATGCAGCAGACATGTCCAGACATGTAATGTTGATCTACATACACTCAAAACAGCGAAGCATGCATAGTATGACGCAAACAGTAACGTGGGAAATAGCTAAGTGTTTCCCGTGGTGTGCTTTGATCCACTCATTCATACTTTTTCCAGCATCAAACGCTTGTGAAAACTACTGTACAGTTTGGGTCGCCTCGCTTCCACAAGGAAACACAACACCAAGCACAATAGGGCAGGGTGCGGGCACAACGACGCTACTTCCGTCCCTGAGAAGGTGGTGGGTGCAGGGGTGGAGGTGGTGCTTTTGAAATGTGAGTGAACAGCGGCAGGACAGCTGTGGATGAGCAGTGTGGCAGCAGGCGTGCAGCAAACGTGGGAGTAATGTGCTGACGGTTGTAGTTTTTTTTTTTTTAAACAACTTTATTTGACCATATGATATGAATTTTGTAGGAACAATTACAATACATTCCTAGAGAAACTCAAACAGCAGAGACTACAATAGCTATAAACAAAAATAAGCAAGTATATAAAAATTACATTTAAGCAAAATACATTTACATTCCTATCAACCAATCAGACAGATGGCAAATGGGGCATAAAAGGAAATCTTTGTCAAAATACAAGAAACTAAGACATAGCTTAACATAATTTTTTGTATTGGGTGGTGTGATATTTACCCATAATGATGATAATATTAACCATATCAGATATTTCTTAGAAAGTTTATCTGTATCCTGTATACTAGAATTTGGAGTAATTCAAATAGTGAGGTATTTTTGAGACAGCCAGTTCTGTAGGCTCAACTAAAATTGTGTGGTGAATAGAAAAGATGTTCAATAGTTTCAAGCTCTTTGAAACAAATTGAAATAAATTGGTGCATTTTATATTTGATGCAGTGAGAGGAGTACTATGCCATGTCAGTGAAGTGCAGTCATCTTGTCATTGGTGGACGAAGTAGTACTCTGACCCTTTAAGCGGCAATACCGCATTGTAAACATTCAAAATACTACTTGAGTGAAAGTCCAAAACTAAATATGGTTCACAGGTAAGTATTCATTAGGCTACACAGCGTATGCAGGGCCTTTAATAATCTATAATAATGCAATTTAAAAGGTGATCATGTTTAGTAAGTAAAATCAAAATAACATAATATAGTTGTTTAATATTTGCTGTAGAGAGGAAAATGCCACTGAAATGCTGCGGAGTAGAGGTATAAAAACTGAAAATATTAAAATACAAGTACCTCAAAGTTGTACTTAGATTACAAGACTAGTTACTTTTAAAACCAAGTTGCAACAAACCTTTAAGAAACGTATTAAAAGTCAGTGTTTGAGTAAAGTTCAGTGTAGGAGAGAAGCCAATGGGAAATACAATGCATTAGTAATAAAGAGGATGGAAAGTGGAGTGTGGGTGGTGGGATTATGAGGGCATCTGGTATCAGAGCGGGAGGTAAATAACCCTGGCTAGGTCTTGTCTGAGAGCAGACCTGTCTCTGCTGTGGCGCGCTCCAGTTTGGAAGGAACAACATGCACACTCCACGCTATGTGGGGAGAATGTGAAAGCGCTTGCTGCCATGGCAACAAGGCAGCTCCACAGTCTCCAGTCCCCATTAAGAAAGATGGGTGGCAACGTGGCTGTAGCTCAATGGTGGTGTAGCATGACACGCTGAAAGAGCCTATTGAAAGCCAGTGAATTCAGCAGTTAATGAAAAGAGTGAGGGGTAGCGGATCCACCAGGCAGGTGATACTGACCTCACCTATCTGTTTGGGTGCATGTCAGAGGTGTGTGTGAGTATTATATCTGCTCTGTTTCACTGTTTTGATCAGCAGGGACGGTATATTTCGGGATTACAATCTGTGAAGGGTTTGTCATTGAATTTAATTACAATTGAGCAATTGGGGAGTGCAACCAGTGAGTGACCTTGAACAGCTAGTCCTGGCATTAAATGTAACAAGATGAAATAAATGATAAACAAGGGGTTAAAGCACTGAAAATAAGCAAATGAAGCGCTGGTTCTTACCAAAAAAAGCAGCTATTTATTTTAAGGTTATTTTAAGGTCAAGGTCCTTCATTCATACATTTCAGGAAATGGTTATGTGTAAAAGCCTATTAGAAAATGGGTTGTGGTGTACAACTCTGTGATGATTGTCGTCTTACATCCAAAAGACCAAGTTTGGAAATGTTATGTTCATTCGGGGTCTGATGTATTTAACCACAAAACATTTAAGAGTGCAATGTGATTCATGGCTCAGGCAGTGACTGCTTAAGGTGAGGGAGTAGATCAACAACGCTTTAATCAACCTGTTACATGAAGATAGTAGCTATTACTATTCCTCATTTCTGCAGACATCTAACAAACAAATTTTTTATGTTCTCTGAATGCTACAGTTTGTATTCATGTTACTAAGGATAATAGATTCCTTTGGCATGATAGACAGAAAACAGATTACTCATAAGTCATGTTTCTCAGTCATACGATTGTGGTTTTACTATATGACACCATTAAACCCAAATCCTTAACTCTGTAACATGTAGATACTGTGTATGTGGTGAAATCCAATTTCAGCAGAACAAAACAGATTTCATCCTCTGAGTCCAAGCGCCAAGACTGTTTTCATTCAGCTGAAAATAGAAAGTCACTGCTTACGCACATCTCCAGAACATAGTTTAGGCAACTAAAGGATTGGGTGGGAGTGATTTGTGGAGGAGGACTACAGCCACTGAGGGAAGAGTTTGTTCAGATATATGAACCAAATGAATCAGAACGACACCCAATAGTGTAAAAAAAAAAAAAAAAAAAAAGCTCAATGTGCAGCCAGGAAGCAAAGTTACAGTTGGTTGTTAATCATTAGTTTCCAAAGATGTTCACTAGAGATTTGTTGGGTGGTTTAATGGCCAAGACAGGAAAGACAAATGAGCCAAGAAAACTTTCTTTAATAATATTATCTGTTCCATTTAATAACATATATGTCATTATAGAGGCCGGAGTGCACATTCTCAACATGGATTTGTGCTGTTTCCTCTGTTCTAACTGCTTGCTCTGAGCATTCAAGTGAGGAACCCAACCATCACTTAAATAACCTCAGTGACCTCAGTGAAAACCTGCCCCCCACCCCCTTTGTTTCAGCGCCAGACTCACACAGCAGAGGGCAGTAAAAGGGCTTCTGTAAGATTAGGTTCAGAGTTGGATTAGTCTTTGTAATGGAAAGATATGTTTACATCTAATTTGTGTATACTTGTCTGCAGCTACCCTCAAGTCTATGCTTTATTTACAACACTAAGTGCATCATATTTGAAGAGTAAATCAATACAAAAGTTCGTTCAGTATGGATTCTATAATTATAGTATTTAAATAAACATATCAAAATACATATTTCACACCATACTTTATCTCCTCCAACTAGGATTGTTAACTCTAAAATATTTAGAAATTTCAAAGTAGATATATCACCAGATATTATATTTAAAGCTGTTAGATAAGTAAAGCTGTTTCAGTATATATGTGTTTTAATATACCAGAGTACCATCAGAGTACTCAACAACACCTAGTTACAGTATGTGAAAAAGAATCTTTTACATCATTATTTCAGGCAAATAATTGGGTCAGATACCTCTCTCCTTCCTGAGCTGTCTATTTGTATTTCTTGCTGTCTTTTGAAAAGGTTTTGGGTACGCTGTGTTGTGGTGATTATTTTGTAAATGGTGCAGCTGTTGCCATGCATTCAGCATCTCTTTAGTCAAAATCAGTGGTGAAGTGGAACCATGGCACAGTCAGTCTTAACATGAGGGAGACCACAGTCACGAAGTCAAAGCTGGACAAGCAGCTTGCAAGATGATACCAGTGGGCATGCATAGTTTTTTCCCCTAATTTCTGTCCTTCAGTTTCTCATCATGCATACTTGCAGCAAGTGTACATCAGACCTTGCACTCCCCTTAAAATAACATTATCCAAGAAATAGAGAAAAGGCTGAATTTCCCTGCAGTAACCACTAAAAAAAAAAAGCCTCCATGGTTGTCTTGACAACTCAAGCTTCTCACTGCCTCAAGCAGAAATCTACAGTATTCAAAAACACAAACACCCAGAAACCTAATGTTGCTCCCCCTCATCACACATACACATTTACACAGGCCTTTTATGCCTCTATATCACTCATCCTGAGTTTGTACTCGCTCTGTATTCATATCTATTTTTATAACAGGGAAATGAACTCCAACACAGGCAGCATACTATTCTAGAAAATGAGTTTATTCATATCACAGTCACTCTTATTTATTCACTATCCTAGAAATGAGTTCATTCATAATTTATTGGTTTTATAAAAGGAAGTACATTCAAATGCTGGAATTAGGACCACATCCATTTGAACTATCCCAGTATGTGTGTGTGTGTGTGTGTGTGTGTGTAAATGGCATTGACAGGTCCAAAAGGTCCTCAAAAAGAATGACAGAATTTTAAATCTCATGTGCAAATGTGTTACCCTCATCCTCCATGGCATTTCTAGTGTCTCTCTCCCCCCTTCAACAGGTCTCCTCTTCATCAACAGCCCTCTCTACTCTGGCAGAACCCAGCCAGCCTGTAATTACTGACTCCACTTGAGATGAATACCAACAGGCACAGACACACTGGGAGGAAGAGCAGCAGCTACACCGAGCAGCATTTCAGTCCACAGCCCCTTTTTCCTACAACTTCAGAACACCTGGGGCCATCCAGCTGCCATTTTAGAAGCTCTAATGAATGAATAATTTCACAGAGAATATTGTTCAGTCCAGACTGTTTACCTTATCTCTCTGCCCTATACGTGGCTCCGTTCAGACACAGACACATGGCTGTCAGAGCAAGCTGTGAGCCCTCCATGCTGCCTGTAGATGACTCCCTTGTTAAAAGAGCCAGAAAGGGTGGCGGGAACTCAGGCTGGACACTTCACCAACTCGAAACCGTATGGCATGCCATGTGGCAGCAAGGAGCTAGATATTTCAAGCGTGGTATCAAACAACAGACATAGAAAATGGGGAAATAAAAAGACTGATGTATTGTTGCATAGAATAACAGTGCAATTAGTCAACTTCTCTCAATCCTTTATGTCTGAGTTCACCTTCTAAAGGATGATTTATACTTCTGCAGAAGTATAAATACAGCTTAAGTCTGCAGTAACATATAATTGAACAAAATAAGCTTTTTGATTGACAATTTGTTAGTTTTATTGGTGGCTACAGCCATGAATTACCTCCAACACTGCTAGCATTAGGGCCACATTATGACACTTACTTATAAACACAAGGTTTATTCTCACCACAATTTACATACATTTTTGGTGTCAATGAAAACCGATTACAATTTGTTAATTCACTGCTAGATTTATTGCAACATGACGTAGTTTCACACAAAGGTCTGTCATAAATCAAAGTAATGAGTGTCCCCTTGAGCTTCTCTAAAATCTTCCTCCCGCACATTGAGCCAGAGCATGTCAATATAAAAATAGACTACAAACAGGCCTCAACTCCAAATGGAGCTACACTCTTCAGTATACAGTACATTAATGGTGGTGGTGGGTATTGTCAGCCTACACTTTTATGGTCCTCATTAAAGCCCTTCATGACGATGAGTTATATTATTCCATTGCCCACAGTAATGGCATGGTGCATGGCAGCAGCAAGTGGGGTGGTGGGGGTGGGGGTTCGCTCTGTAATCTGGGAGTCCCATCTGTGGCTGTCAGCTGAAGCTGCCACTTAGTGAGTCTAACACAATCACCACGTCAACACTTGCCAACAATAGGCGCCTCCACAGCCCCTTCCAATATACTATGTGACATGCCAGAAAAGAAAACTCACAGAATTGGGGAAATGTCATGAAATAAGCTGATTCATGCTCTCCTTCATTTTTAGTGCCAACTGAGTCATGGACAGACAGGCTGATTGACTTTCTGTGGTGATGAATGAGGGTCACACAGATAGATTTCTGTTTAATATTTTGTGTGCAGGTTACAGTGCAGTGGGTTACTCTCCAGTGCATCAACACAGCCTGAAAGTGATGCCTGTATGACCAATAAATAGACACTAGATGGAGCTAAATTCATATAACTAAGAAGAATGTGGTCACTTTGTGTACCAGTACACCATTTTTTATAAATTCAGCTGCTCACAACAGAGAAAAGAAAAGCTTCAAATTACAGACTGCATTGCTTTGTTTGTTACATGATATATTAAACTGGAGAAATACCCACCCATTAGCTTTTCAGGTAGAATGGAGCATGTGTTAAAGGACGGGTTCACGGTTTGTCAAGTCTTTCTTCATACAACAGTCAGGTTGTCAAATGAACATTGAAATAGGTTTTTATTGCCATAATAATTCCGTCTGTTCATACTGACCATTAGAAGATTCCTTGATAACGCAATTACAGTTTACATGATGGGGGCCAAAATCCACAAACCTTCCACCACTTCCACCACTGCTCAAAAAGGAAACACAGAAGTAATTTTATGACATCCACTTGATATGACCAACCAGACTGCTGAAGCCTCATTTAAGCTTCAGATAAACTTTCAAATGCATTTTTTAAATACACAAAATGTCTGTGTGGACTCTCTGCAGATTTTGCCCCCCCCCCTCCATCACTTATATTGAAAGCACATTTGAAGAGGATCTTTTAATAGCTAGTACGAACAAGAGGAATGATTACAGTGAGGAAAACAGGCTTCTTGTGTTCATTTGGGCACCTGATGGTTGTTTCAAGACAGAGTTGAAAAATTGTGAACCTGTCCTTTAAGATTTCATATTATCCATTGGCAATAAACAGATAAAACATTTTCATCAAAGGCATTTTCTAATGTCACAGTGGGAAACGAAATAAAGAATTTACCAAAGGATATTTCCATATTTAGTGTGTTGATGATGTCGATGGACAATGTTCATTCAACAACCTCTGTGTCCTGTATGGAAACATCTGCATTCATTCTTTTCTGTCTTGTATATGCCTTCAGGGTATGTGGAATTTTCCCTAATTTTACACCTTGAAATACAAAGAATTGTTTGATATAAAACACAGTATTGTTAAAATATAAACTGATAGAAGTAGCCAAAGAATAAGGCAAATTTAATGGAAAATTAATGAGTCAATACACCTTAAGTTGACTACATTCTGTTGCTCAATTTGTATCAAAACACTCAAAGAATTATCAAATAGCAGACAAACAGCTAAGATACAGATACGTCAATCATGCGGGGAATTAGTGGTGGTTTCATTTAATATTATTAAATGCAAAAAAACAGTTAATCACAGAAAATGTGTAATACATTAACTTTTCACAGGTTTACATTTCCCTTCAATACAATGAATGTGCCTTTTAAAAAACAGTATTTCAGCAGCTGAAAAAGCTGAGCATGATGCATCACTCGTACAGTGACAGAGGTCAAGAACTCAAAATAAAAAAATCTGAGTGTACAACTCTTAAGACAAACTTTTAATACAAAGAGACACACAGAAGGTATTATCTCAAATGCATGATTAGTAATTTAAATACTGAGTGATACAAGACATTCACTCCTAATCTGGAAGAGTATTTCAAAAGAGGCAAATCTTGTTTTAATGAAAAGGTAGCAAATACCATCATTTTTCCTGTCTTCAAAAGAGACATAAGTTTGGCACAGGAACAAATTTGAAAGCAGCATGTGGACACACATGCAGAAATACAGTATGTGTCAGAGACAAACCACACTCACACTGTCGTGGTCTGAAATCGTTCACACTGGTGCATATCGATCTTTCTGCCACTACTGTAATGCTCCTGCTTTTTCTGAAAATAAAGGACTGAGTTCAGCAGGCATTTTTCCAAAAACATCACTCAGTGCCTGCTCAAAGTTGTCTGACTCTTCTCTGGAGATTTCGTCATCTGGCCCTGGAGCGCTTGACAACAATAGTACCGGCAACCATATCATACACAGTCCTGTTGTGCTGGAAGAACAGAAGTGTGATGAAGGCCGGGAAAAAGAAGGCAATTGAAAAATTCTTATTCAAGGCTCGGACAGTCGATCTGTAGAGGAAGACAGATAAAATGGTTCAGTTACAGAGAGGTGGGACAAAGCTGAGCTGTGTTTTTATTGCATAAAACTCCAGAAAGATAAAAATGAATCACTCACGCAGACAGAGACACATTAGTTGCTGGCACTACAAGCACCCTGTTAGGTTGAACCAGAATTGATGAGTCACATGTAACAACTCTGAGTCCTACAAGAAATTTCCCTGGAGTGGCTCCTCCTGCTCCCCAGATGCACACAATCTGAAAGGAAAGCATTGTAAGTCTATTAACATACAGCTCACAAATAAAAACAATTGACTGTTGAAGTTGAGGCCAACATTTCCAACTGTCTTACTTGTATTACATACAAGTAAAGCAGGTAAAGCTGAGCAATAATTCAATCATTTATCCAATTTCAGCCAAATAACAATGTGATATTACCTTATCTGTTGTTCAAATAGCGAATTCTGAGCTAATTACCTCAATATTAGTTTGAATATGTTATTCTGATTTTGCATAATTTGCCATATCATGATACACAGTATATCAATGTCACAAAAATCGGCATTAATATCCTATTAATTAACTATTTTGACTGTATCACCAAATTCTACATATAACAATCTGGGAAAAGCAGTATGCTGACCTCTGATATATGACCTCTCACCTCATAAAAACAAACTAATATCCGGTACACAAGAGCGACAAGCATCATTTTTTGTAGCTCCTCCATCGATGTGTCCTCATCTATTTCCTCCACTATGAAATGCATGGCGAACTTGGAAACATCCCTAAAAGGCAAAGGAAAATATTTCTATTATACCGACCCAAAGACTGGAATCATGTCCATCCCATTAGACTTCCTTTTGATTATTTAAATATCTGGAGAGAGAAAAAAACCCACAGACCTAATCTAATTATCTTTCTACTACCAGTAGATACACACATGAAACAGACTTACTTGATTCCACTGAGGTGCATTATACTGATAATTATGGTTGCTTTGATGAAAAACAGAATGAAGAAATCCACCATTTCAGCCAGGAGTCTTTGGAGAGGTGAAGGAATACTATACTCCCGACCTGGGAAGCACAAAACAAAGTCAGTGTCAAACAGTTACCAAAAGTGTGTAGATGTCCAAACATTACATAGCTGAAACGATTAGTCAAATAATTGATTAGTCTCCAGCTTTTACCTGGTCTCTGTGCATTTCCATTCTCCTGCTGCTGCTGCGGCTGCTGTTGCTGCTGCTGCGGCGGATGAGCTGCCACTGCAGCCCCGCCAGGAGTCTCACCTGCCCGGCTGCTTGGAGAGGCGGCGGCAGGTGAATAATAAGGCGACAACGGAAGACCGAATGGACTGTTTAACCAGTTCTGGGGGTTTAAATCAAGAGGTGGCGTCGAAGTCCCGCTGGTTGACTGTAGATAACACGGGTAGGACATGGCGGACGCTGCCAGCCAGCTCTGCCAGGTCGCATATCCAGTGTAATACTGCCACATCCACGCCTGCAGCTTTTCGCAATATTCCGCCGTGGCATGACTTTCACTTGCGCCTTTTTCGCCTTTGACATTATTCTGGCTGTCTATCCTCTGGGAAACGCCGTTTGCGAGTGGTTTAACTTTATTTGTTAAATGCTTTTCCTTGTCGACTTCCATGTTTGTGTTTTCGTTGTCAGCCATGTTTGATGATGGTGACGCGTCACGTACAACGTCGTTTTGGATCATTTCATCATCTGAGCACAGCAGAGATGACCAACTGTAAAATATTGACGGGAAAATGTCATTGATTAAGTAGTATTTTCTTAAAACTGAAAAAACAATTATTTTCTAAAGTCTTGTTACAAAACTTTTGTCTATTTCAAGACTAAAGCTGACACCCTCCCCCCCCCCCCCATCAGGACACACAGTGGTACTGGCCAATAACTAACAGCAGTTACAATAATCATCCACAAGGGGGCAGCATTGCCGCGAAATAGAAACCGCAGTGAGATTATGACATTTAAGGGTCTTCAAGTTCATATTATGTAATAATTCAAACAAGTAATACAGAGAAACGTTTCATAATGTTTCTTAAATACAGATAATATTTGTATGTAGGACCTTTGCCCTTTGAAGATTAACAAAAGCAGTGAAGTTGAATCACAGCCATTTCTAAGAATTAACCAGCACATGATATGATTGTATTGAAAGCGATAAAACCATTTCAAAGGGAGTCTGCTTCTTGAAGCCTGCACCCACATACTATCCCAAGTAAGCTTAATCCTTAATAGGGTATTCAAAACCCCAAAAATTAAGAATTGGAAGAATTCAAGGTCCTGCACAAACTTCTCAGTTCTGTTATAACACTTCCAAGAAAACCACCGAACACCACATTTGAAACCAATATCCTCAAGATACATTTATAAAGATGCATTTGTTCCCAAGACATATGCAAAACACCCTAAACTGTGTGTGCGCTCAAGTATGTGGCATGGTCTTATGTTGCACTCAAGACAAGGAATCAGCTTTTCATTAGTCAGTACTCATTGTGGAGCTTGATCACCACCCAGGGCCACACTCACTAAAGCCTGGAAATCTTTGGAGAATTTGGGCCTCAACCTACTGCCCCAAAGAAGCCTAATTAAAAAATTATGTGCACTTGCTTGAACTCCTGTCTGTGCATCCGAGACAAGAGGCCTGGCACAAATGAGGTCAATGCTTTAACCCCAAGCAGGGATTTGGCCTTACCACCTCCCATTCACCCTCATCCTTGTCATAAGAGGCTGCTCTGATTTAAAGGACATGTTGCATTTTCTTTGTTGGAACAAAAGGCTTTTGTAAACCCCCCTCCACTTTTCTTGTAGATTGGAAGCATGGCTTTGAACCAGTCAAGACTTTGCTATAAGATGTTTAAATTCTTGTACGATTTTTGCAATAATACTTTATTTGGCACCTGGCCATGGTATCCAATCAGTTTAGATCAACCCTGCTAAGCATTGGGACTTAATTCAAAAGAAAAACCAAGACTATAATCACATGGTTAGACTTGAAAATTAAGTTCAGGCTTTCCATTTGCAGAGACAAAGTTCTTTTCCCAAATTTGTTGGTTCATAGTTTAAATTGTTAACACATTTTGCATGATTAAGAGCCAAAGACCAGCCACTAAAGGAGGGGGGGGGGGGGGGGGGGGGGGGGGGGGGGGGGGGGGGGGGAGTTGGTGATTGGGCATACAAATCCCACTGGAAGTTTGAACCCACAGGTGTGCACAAACACTTTGTACCATCACATTCATGAACTACCATCACACAGATTGAAGTATCACAGTTCAGACTTTATTGGCATGTTTGGCAATAGCTCAGTGCATTTGGTGTCTTACTGGAAAAAGTAGTTCAAGTTTGTTTTAATATACTTTGATGGCTACAGACAGGATTCAAGCCTCCTTCTCATAGGTCCTCACTGCAACAACATCATCCATGATACATTTCTGTTGAGACAGTGGTCAAAATCGTTAGAACTTATTTGCCTTAGGGTTAAGCTTTAACTTTGCAAGACATCCAGTTAAGGATGCAAACACCATCCACAGACCATCAATAATTGCACAGGTCATTACTTACAGCTGTTAGTTTTCCATCCTGAATCTCTCGTTCCAGTGTCGTTGTCTTTCCGTCCCACGACTGCTTTTGCACAAGTTTGCCATTTTCAAAAGAGAAGACGGTCTGAAAACAATGTTTGAGCCTTTAGAGACAAACTAAACTGGTGACGTGTTTATCTTTTAAAATAAAGACAACTCACCTTGGTCTTTCGGTCATCTGCAGTAGTCTCGTCGAACTCCTCGTTGAGTTTAAACTTGATCTCTGCGGTCTTGAAAGTACTCTGAGATTTCATTGAAATGAACCCAGCATCGTCCACGCTGATCACCAGGTTAGGCTTCACCATGTTGCCCATTTGCCGAGTGGCGAAGCCCACACCTGTAACACAATGAGGTTTAATTAGGACGATTTTTAGCGCACGTTAAACTGATGTTGCAAATAACGGTGCACGTTGAACTTTCGTCTGAAAGTTTTGCTGATACTTTCTTCCATTAAGTTAGTTAAGAGTTGCAAGCTAATGTTTTATAAAATAATTCCTTCAGCATTAATTACAATCAAGAGTAAGACAAATCTTACCAATTGCCTTCATGTATTCATCGAAGTTCTCGCTGGCGGTCAGCTTCCAGTTTCCAACAAACTGCTCAACCATGATGGTGAAGATTTAGTTTAGTGTGCTGCACAGAAACCACAAGATGCTCCCGAGTCGCAGACAGACTGTCATGCAGCCCAAACTTCATATTTGAAGCCTGGTCGAGCGCCTGCGTGATTCCGGGCCACCAATCATGAAGCAGGCGCTGGTGTTGCCATGGAAATGAGCTGATTAGAGGGCGTGTCCTCAAATCCGATTTTGATGTGTTTGATACATGGATGTATTAGGAGTGAAAGTGAGTTCAGTCCGGTGTTACACCGTATTTGTTGATCCTTCGGCTTTTGTGACCTGCAGGGCTGGAACAAATACTCAGATCCTTTACTTGAAAGTATCAATACCACAATGTAAATATACTTCATTACATGTAAAAACCCTGCATTTAAAAGTATTACCAGCTAAATTTATTTAAAATACTAAAGTAAAAGTACATCAACGCCATTTCTGTTCAGCTGCCACCTATTTGTGTGTTTGAAAAATAAATCTGCTTTGGTCTGCTATGATCTGCTTTTTCAGGCAAGTTGTGGAATTCACACATTAAAATTTAATTTCTGGCAGGTTTATTAGATGTAATTTCAACACCATGCACTGTTCAAATAGCATGGCACAACCATGGTTTTAACACCTCTCCTCCTGTGGGGACAGTATAGAAATAACATAATGCTTTGGATTTACAGGAGTCTTTGTGTATATTTCATTGCGTACAGTAGATTTGTAAAGAATTATGTACAGGTTTTGATGCAAACTATAAAGTCAAAATTTTCTTGAGGACCACAGGCCCACCACCGCTATAATGCATCTTCAGAATGATACACAGTGCATCATTGCACATCATTCAAGTTTATATAAAATAGGTTAAATAAATAAGAAGTAATGGATAAATAAACACACACAAAAATAACAGCAAAATTATATTAGTTTAGTCTTCAAAAATGTGTATATAAGTTAAAGTCTATAAAAAAAAATTAGGGTAAGAAATATTTCTTTTTGTATGTAAGCATTAAACTTTTCATTCAAATATAGTTATATTTTTCCACAATTGCAACAGAATGCACAGTTTTATTTAAAATACATTCCTGTATATCTGTCCAAAACATATTCACATTTCACACAATATAGGCTAATAATGTCACAAACCGATTTACTCCCTCCTTTGGTGAATTGAGATACTGCTTTTTAAGCAGTAGATGGCGCCTGTGAAAAGCATATAAAACATTTCCTGGAGGTTCAGTACAGAACTGTTTTGAATAAGTTTAGCCAAATGTATATATATATATATATATATATATATATATATATATATATATATATATATATATATATATATATATATATATATATCCTCTGCCTGTTATATATATATATATATATATATATATATATATATATATATATATATATATATATATATATATATATATATATATATCCTCTGCCTGTTATATATATATATATATATATATATATATATATATATATATATATATATATATATATATATATATATATATATATATATAAATAATGTTAAACATGGATTTCTATCTTAACAAACATTTCTCGGTTTACCTATATCATTCATACTCATTTTTCTAACTTTATTGGGACAATTATTTATTTAATATTCTTACTAAATATTGAGTACTTTTGAGTTACTCAAAATTGAGTAAAATAGTGTGTAAAAGGTGTTGAGAGATTTTTCTTTTGATTTACAGCATATGACTATAAAAACTGTTTGGCAACACAGAAGGAAAAAGCAATTAGATATCAGTGGATTTGTGTCTAAAAGGCAGACTGTTGTGTACTGCCTCCTAATGGTTTCAGTAAGACACTACAGTAGGCCTTATATTTGTAAGACAACCCCCAAAATGCTAAACACACCCAAAGGTATGCATGTTAAAATGGCATTTGAGAGAAAACCAACAAAGTGAAAGAAATATATCTGGTTTATCTCCTCTGCCTGTTATTTTGAGTGCTATCTCAGTCTGGTTCAAGACTTATATTATCATATCAAGATTATGTGTCGTGTACAGGAAGTCAACCAGCACAGAATATAATAAATGTGATTTTCATTTTTTCCATTCAATCAAAAATCTCTGTGGAGGCCACAGCAATGCAAAATGTAGATAGTGATTTATTAGTGTTCATCAAACAATAAAGAGAGGGAAAATAGCCTATAGGATTGTATTTTATTTGGGTGTGAGATGAGAGTTAATGAGTGCTGCTGATGAATGTCTCAAGAAGATCAAAGTGGGAAAGAAATTATTACAGATGCTCAGAGCGAATTAGATTCAAATCAGACTAGTGCCCTGTGGCGTACCTCCTCAGTGGATTAAAATGATAGAGCTGTTACATCCTCCTCTTCCTCGCATAACACATTCCACATTTGGTTTTCTAAATAGCTCTTTCAGATTCTATTTGGAAGCAAAGTGGTGCTTTATAAAGGAAAAAATCCCTTGAAGTGATTTGTCACAGCCTGTAAGTTATGAAATGGTTGTTACAGTATGAAAGCCTACACACATTGTGTAAATATCTGCAACAAGAACCAAGTTTCCAGCAAAGACTTCAGTTGTTAATGCCTTTAAATGTACACTGCAGAGTAGGTAAATGATGTTTGTACTCCTGCTCATGCAAGCATGCAGTTCTGTTGTGAGAAGAACCCCAGAATTTAGTTGGAGATGGTGACATTTAACACCTTGTAAGAAGTATTCTATCTAATCCAAAAATAGTGCACACTGAAATAGCGAAGCTCTTTCGATTACATAATAATTAAGCAAATCGTGGAGCTGCTGACAATGAATATGAGTGCACTGAACTGTCCCCTGAGAGCACATTTTTATCCTGTTTATCCATTTCATTGTCAGTGTGGCTTCAGGTTCTGCATGCCATCATAATTCAGTCCCAGTGTTTCTAGCTTCTGAAGAGAGATGTTCACTTGCATAAATATTAGTCAAGTGTCTAAGAGCACAGGTATAACGTATATGACAACCCATTTGAGGTGGATTCAGCCTTTAATCACATCTGTATTTGATACAAAATTAGCTATCAATGAGAAACCAGAGAATCTGGAATCATTGTTAGCTGGTTTATGCGGTATACAAAGACCTTAATGAGACTATTACATGGCTGCAATATTTGATTTCATGGTCCAAATTCATGAATCATTCATGAAGTTCAATGGCAGTAATGATGTGATAGTCAAAGAGGCTGGGCTGTGATATATCATGGAATGTTGTTTACCAATCCAATAAGCCGATTACTTGTTGTTTTCTGTATACATACAGGTGCCATCCAGCGGGCGCAGAGCCCATCTAATGAACATGAACTCTCAGCTGGCAGCCACAGAGAAGTCCTTTCCTCCTGGTTTTCATCAACACTTCAACCCCCATTGATGGGAGAACAGTGGCCATGGACAAAAGCTGTATATACTGTACAAACACAGCTCTGAGCGGCAGCACACTGACTCATTCTTCGGTGTGTGTGAGAACGGAGGGGGACCCCTTTCAGCTCCTTTGTGTTGGTGTCTGTCAACAGTGTAGTTGGAGGCAGAGCCCATTGTGGCGGCCAGTGTTTCGTATTGACACAGGGCCTCGCTCAGCTTGTTCCCAGGGTCCAACCTGAGGACTCATGAATAATGGAGAGAGGATCCTCAGGGCCAAGGGGGAGTTCGCAAGTCTGACAGGGCTTGTTTTAAACCTAAACGACAGCTTTATATACCAGCAGGTAAAACTGCGGTCACAGCTGATCATGCCGAGGGTGAACTTTGCTGCAACCCTCTGATTGGACACTGAGAATCCAGTAGTGCTTCATAAAAGAATGGTAATAAATAGGCCATGAAATATTGAAATAACATCTATGTCCTGATCATTGAAGTCTTTTTCACCATCTCATCGTGTTTGAGTAAATGTTTTTGTATTCTCTCCCTATAAACTTCTTATAAAGGTTTTCCATAGCAGATAAGCCTTTGTCTAAGATAGTGGATAAATCACTCCATGCAGAGATCATTTTAAACCTTTTAGCAGTGCCTTTCATGTACTGTAATGGAGGCATGTCCATAATCTATTTACCTTTTGAACCAAATTTTAATCATTTTTTGAAAACTTTTCATTGGCTTGACCTGGAACCAAAACGTTTGTTTGAATTGATGCAGCTGAGTCTTTTTAAACATTTTCTTTAATCAATGTGAATATTTTTCATGCCATCTTTCTCATTTCATTAAAATTTTTACAATAATGCACTATAATCAAGCTGATGATACAGATACAGCTGATGATACAGATACAGAACAAACCCAAAGAAAATCTGTAGATTGTAGAAACTTGTTGGTCTTAAAAAAAAAAAAAGTTCAAGTTTGATGATTGCCAGAGTTGGGTGTGCGCCACACCTGGGACACCAACAGGGGGCGTCACTTCAGCTCAGGTTCCCAGCAGGCCTCAACCATCTGCTGAGAGGCTCACACGACCTGAGCATCGTGCCCTCTCCTCTTTGCCTTTTTCTACGGCTGCTGGATGAGGGGGAACCAGAGGCCAGGGTGGGCGCCGACTGTTCTGCACAGCCAGGATGTGTGTGTGTGTGTGTGTGTGTGTGCGCGTGTGTGTGTGTGTGTGTGTGTGTGTGTGTGTGTGTGTGGCAGAGGTCAGAGAGGTGCCTCTTGCTTGTGTGCTTTGAGCTTTTTCATGGTTTCTGCTTTGATCTTCTCTCTCATCCCTTCATCCCACACGCTCCCTGCGCCTCAGGCTTCTGGTTTGCAGCACACCAATGGCGGGACTGGAGAGGGGAGGGTAGGTGGGTGGAATGGGGGGTGACTACCTCTCACAGAGACACTGCTTGTTCTGTCAATACAGGGAGAGGTATAGGGAGAGCTGCCCATGGGGCACGGCCTCCGGGTGCAGAGTGCAGTGGGCGGAGGGTTCACCAGGAGCTAAAGTGATGCATACTGTACAGTTCTCTGCTCCTCTTTTATGCTCTCTTAGATCCCCCAACAGTGGGCTGGAATTCTTGTGTGAAAAACAACTGCCACAGTCCTCAGAGGATGGCCTCCTGACCCCTTACAACATGGGAAAGTGCACCCTTCAGCTGGTAGTTATATAAAGCCTGCCAGAGTCATGAAAATCCTTGATAAATCACTCAGCTTGAGGCCTCTCATGTCTCTCTGCATCTCACATGGAACGATTATTTTCTATGGGTCAATATAATTCATCCTTTTCTGCTAAAGCTTTATATAGACTGTGTTCAAAGTGATGTCATGTAACATGGCAAGAAGAGATAGTCATGGAACAGCACAACAGTTGTCATGTGAATACGTATGCCAGAAAGCATCCTTATATCCCTGGTCTGTGTGCCCCCAGAGCCTGATAATCCTCATATAACCCCTCACACACACACACACACACACACACACACAGTACCCCCCATACCCCACCTGCTGAGCCAAGACTGGGAAACACAGATGCGAAGGCACAGAGCAGAAGCCCTAATTGAAGATTAATTGGAAGGGGGGAGCACTTACCTTTATTTAGACATGTGGTAAGTGTGGTAAGGCTGCGACAAGCAACTCAACCATCTTAGCAGATGACTTCACTTAATATTTCATGAGGAACTTTGAGGGTGGGTGGGGGTCTCTGATGCTGTTCTGTAGCCTAATACCCAACACATTTATCCCTTTCAAGACAATGACAGAGATCATTAATATCTGTGACGTCTCCCTGGCAAGTGCCCTCTAACCTTTCCTGTCAGCTCACATCATCTTTAACTCTCAAGGACATACAACTGTGGAGTTGGCTGGATAGCAGTAGATGCATGTAACAAGTGTAATGTGCCGTTTCCATACTCTGAACAAATAATATTAAGGCTAGCAGAAAAATCCAGTCAGTGGTGAAATTACACTGTTGTTGTACAATAACACATATGTAAAACTTCCATATAATGGAAACTGTCTAAGGACAACAGATGATATTAAATGGCACATATATTTTTTGCAGTTTTCTGTTGTTTATATACTATTATGATGGATATCTATGTTAAAGGTATAATATGTAACTTTTCCACTTTAAACTGACTGAGTAAATAAATTAACCAGACCAATGTTATATATTTTGTTGAGTTGTGTATTTAAATTTGCCCAAATGTTTTCAACAATTTTCACACCCAGATAAATTCATAATTTTAATAAATGTAATAGTTCATTTCATTTGGTCACCTGTCAGTGGCATCATATCCTCTTTGTGCATGTATAAGCATTGTGGTCAGTGCCATAAATTGGCTATTTTAATTGTTTTAACTGTTTTAACCGGATGAAGGATTTTAGTCATCGGATGTCTGGATCTTAAGTTATCAGCTGAGCAAACGTTAGCAGCAGATCAGCTCGCAGCCCCTCCGGATGTCCTGTGACCACTGAACAGCATGAGAGAAAAACTGATTTTAAGCATGAAACTGCTTTATTCAGTGTTTTTACCGGTTTTAATCACTGGGTCCATTTGTTTTGGAGAGGAGGAGACCTCTGCGGATAATTCGACTCACGGTAAAAACCTCTTGAACCTGTGGATCTTAAGTTGTCAGAGAAACAAGCTGAGTAAATGTTGGAAGCAGCTCGGCTCGCAGCCCCTCCAGACGTCCTGTGTCCGCCAAATAGCATTGGAAAAACACTGATTTTTAACGTGAAATTGCTTTATCTAGTTTTTTTTTACCAGTTTCAATCACTGTGTCCGTTTGTTTTGGAGAGGAGAAGACCTCTGCGGATGATTTGGTCCCCAGTTTTGTTATTGTTTTGAATGAGAGATGCCTACTGGCTGAAAATTGCATCAATTACATCACCTTGTGCATTTAAACATAAAGTTCCAAAACTTGAGGTTAACATATACAGAAATAGTCCCTGCAAGTCAAGCCCAGGATTCAACCTACTCTGAACACTTTGAGACGTTTTTCTCTACCTTGCCAACAAGCTGACGTCGGCTCGTCTCGCATGCCCATTAACAGCTGTCCATTCCATAACTGTTGTTGCTAAGGTTGTTGCTAAGGTTTTTCCATCTGTTGTCTGCGTTGTCTGCTCTCATATTTTGGATCAGATTCCAGTTAGAACAGTCATGGATGTATTTGAGAAGTTGGCATTTCGAGTAAAGAATAAGAAAAAGTAGTGACATCCTACAATTATAATTTGTTGCATGGTTTGTTGACATAGCCTCCCAAGCCAACTTCTGGAAGCTAACTAATCAGAACAATGGACTCATCAGGAGGGTGGCCTTAAAGAGACAGGAGCTAAAACAGCCTGTTACAGATAGAGGATGAACGGAGGGGCTGCATAAAGGGTTAATATGAGTTAAATAGGTTAGTTAAATAGTATAATATTTTGAACTGTAAATCATGCAGAGATATTCTAGTGGAGACCCAAATTAAAAACATAGACCTGGAAAGGTGCATAATATGTCCTTTTTAAAGTGTTATACATCATATATACAATAAACAGGACATCATAACTGGTTATGGACATATGATAATTTTTTTTAAAAAGGGGAAAATTAAAAAAAATGCTCACAGCATGTGAATGATAGAGTGAAAATGATGTCCAGAAGATAGAAATAACTATGGAATTAACAGTAGGATGGGATTCTGACGCATGTTTATGTGAGTGGGGGGAAAGAGAGAATGAGTAAAGGGGCTGTGCTAACAGGCTTTCTGCAGATCACTGGCAGTTTGACTGCAGTGGAGAGTAATGGGGCTGGCAGGGCGGAATCAATTACTGGCCACAACAGATTTTCCCACAGGTCGGAGCTTGGGAAAGCAGTACTTTACTGCTGCGCAGACAGCTGGCACAGAGCATCCACTGGGAAAGGAGCCGGCTCACAAAAAAGACAGATTCTTTTTTTTTTATAAACTTGTGACACACCATAAATTGGTGCATTTCTATTTCTTTATTCTGACTAAAATTATTAGTGATCACACTAGCCAAATTTAATTCTAAACATCATTGAGCAAATACAAAACTGCCCACAAACCCCCTAAAAATCTTATAGGTGTCTATAGGTGTCTGAGTTACTCATAACATGATAGTTGACCTTCAGAGACAGGTCTGTTCTAAAACATAGATTCCCCCACACACACATACGCACACACACACACACACTAGACAGAAGTAATTATCATTTTCCACAGCTTGACTTAACTAATAATTCATATGGCCAGTGACTGTGAGGTACTCTTTGCGTGATGTAAACCAGAGAGATACATTTCAATTAGAGCTCAAACACCCCTCCAGTCCCCACTCCCCCTACCTCACACACACACACACTCACACACTCCCCCTACCTCACACACACACGCCATTGATATGCAAACAATGTTTTTCCTGTGGCAACACAATGTGTGGCCTTAAAAGTAGCTCACTCCGCGGTCCTCCTTTCTCTGAGTGGACATCACGTGCTGTCTCCTGTTGCGCTTATTTGGAAACCAGTCTTATGATCTGCCTTTCCTCTTTTGTGATCTTGCATAAGTTAACTGGTAATGGGAAAGCCTACTTGTAAACCTCAGGAGAAATGTAATTTTTAGAGGCCACTAAAGGAGAGTGCACCATTGTTAAAAATCTATAAAAATGATTTTACTTATTCAAGAGTAGCTCAGGTAATCCACTTTTTTTCCAACACTCAGTAGGGTCGGTTGTCCACATCAGAGATTAAAGTGTTGTTTGAATCTTCCCTACAAGCTGTTCATGTCCTGTAATTGGCAGCCGGTGCTGAGATCCTTATGTCTGTTATGACCTGAGGACCTGTCCTCAGAGGAGAAAAAAGGTTGTTTTTTTAAAACTCCTGCTAAACAAAGAAGCAAGGAAGTCAACATATCCTCCCTGGCTTTACCTATCCGAAAGGCACAAGGAGAATAGATGCCAACAAAGACAGGAAAGTAAAGAATGAGAAGGCGTGTGTATTACGGTCAAACAGTGGGAATGGGTCTCAGGCCTGGTCTGGTCCCTGCCCAATATAGCGCCTGGGTGCTGACTGGAACCTGAGGGGACAGACAGGAAGTTGTGGTCCATAGGATAACATTGTTGTATGGAAGCTGTCTGGGAGACATTTCCCTAAGTGGGACAAGCTATTTAGGACCAGCATGTGTGGCATTTTCTCTTTTCTTACATAATACGTCATAAAGAAAAAGCATACCTTTGTACATGCACCTTTACTCAATCTCAATAAAACATAGGCAGCTCATGATCTCACACACACAAATGTCCCCCAGATGCCCCCCCCACACCCCTGAACAGCACACGCACAAATGCAAACTTCTCTATAGCAGTTGTTGAATGACAGGTATAAGATGTCAGGATGGTGTGCACACAGGATGCAGGCACGGCTGCAAGCGTCGCTGCTGCCGACAGCCCCAACGGTTGACATAGTAAATCAATCCTGATGGGAGGGTGGGTAGGATGGAGGCGGGGGGTTCCAATGGGACTGAGCCGGCCTCTGTCAGACACACTCAGCCACTCAGCCAGCCAGAGAGAGACTGTCGACGGGTGGGAGAACACTCGCCGGGAAGCGCTCACACGGAGATTGAGTTACCACGGAATTAGATCAGGGCTGTGGGAAACAGCACCTCCTAAACACACTCGCACACTCTCGGTCACACACACATAAACACATGCAGACACACCAGCACACACTCAGGCTGCACTCTTGCACACAAAGAGTCACCAAGGGAAACCTAAGGGAAGATTGAGGAAGGCAGCTGGGCACACGCCAGTTTCATACAAATGCTTGCTTATACCTCTTAGCTTCCTGGCACTGGTTTGAGAGTAGTTTCTCCGAATTGGTGCTGAGTTAGACCCATGGTCGACAGGCACAGTTTGGCATGCTGTTCAGTTGATTGAATGTAAAGACACTTGAAAATGTATAAGGAAACATGCCAGTCATATAAATGAGCTCAAACCAAACTCACTCAAATTGACCATAAGTCAAATGGAGTGGAGGCTGAGAAAATGTTGTGATGCCACAGGTGAAATGTCAAGGTTTTTGGAAGAAAAATCATAATTAGGTTTAATGGGCGAAAGGAATGTCAGCACTAATGTGAAGGACCTTGACAGTCAATTGTGAGGAGAGTGGTTTGTGTCTGCATAATGGAGACCACATGAACTGCCTGTCCTGTAGCACTAGTGGCACTGTAGAGCCCCATTACCATAATAGTATCAAAAACAATGAAGTGATCCCAAATATACTCAAGCTGCCACTCCAGAGAGAGTCATGGAAAGGCCATGTATGGTTTAGTCTGGGGTAAAGGGCAAGGAAAGGGCTTGCGCTCATTTAGCTGGGAATCTGTATCCGAATCGGTCTCATAGTCTCCAGGCTCTTTGCAGTGAAGAGCAATATAAATGCCAATGTGAAAAACTCTGTCCAGAAAGAGAGTATGCAAGCCTTGGGTGTTTTTCAATACTGGATTATGCACATGTTAGCATCTATAAATCGACCAAGTGGGAGTGTGGAAATGCATGAAATGGGTGAAGGTAGGCATGATTTTTAGTGAAAGTGAACACTGGCATGGAGACAAGGGTGAGGTGGGGGTCCATATATGTGTCAGGGGTTGGCGTGAAAGTTCACCCACACTCACTGCATCAACAGAATGACTGAGGCTTGCACATTGTATCTGTCACCACTGAAACCCCTCTGACATTCTGGGAACAGCGTGTTGGCCTGCAGTTGCTCCCTGGAATCAAGCTCTTCATCCGCACTTGTCTAGCTCCCAACGCACCAAGTTAACAACTGACCTGATGGACAGAGCAGAGAAACAGCTGCTCCTCTACAAGATACTGGAATGGAAGACAGCAGGGGGGGTCACGCTCCCACTGATGGCCTTAGCAGACACGACAGGCTCAATGCAGGAATTATCCCAGCCTCAAGCACTGTCATTTCCCAGACCTTTCACCAGAAAAGGCATTTGACTGATGCTTTTATAATGATAGTGTTTATAGTGTATTGACCTTTCTGCTTTTATTTGTGGTATTTTGTATATTTTAACATGACGGCAGTGGTGGAAGAAGTATTATCATTTACAGTAAAAGTCATGATACCACACGAAAAGTAAAGTCACACATTCAAAATGTAAGTATTAGCAACAAAATGTATTTTTAGTATCAAATGATAGAATGGTAGGTTCTATCATTATATTATTGGATCTTTTTGTGCATTAACATGTAGGCAGCACTTTGTAGTTTTTGTGGTTGTTTTCTAAATGTTTTCTATACCTTATATAATAAACTGATCATATGTTTTTGTTTATATATGGTGTTATATATGTTTTATCAAATAGATGCAGTGGAGTAAAATGTTTGACATGTCCCTCTGAAATGTAATGGAGTAGAAGTATAAAGTAGTATGGAATAAGTACCTCAAAATATGCTTAGTTACTTTCCACCACTGTATTATGGCTTCGTTAGTGTCCTTTTTTTGTGTCAGTGGCTATAAAGATCTACGGATTTAACTCATTACATTGCATTTGTAAGTAACCTTGTAACCTTATATATGTATGTGAGTATATATATACTATATAATATATATATAATATATATATATATATATATATTAGTATATATGTACATATATAGGCAGAAATATCTGTATCTCCTGTGTCTTTCTCCTTAATATATACTAGAAAAACACTCAACAGGGATCAGTTACACAGTGGAATATAAACATTGAAAACTCCCGTGTTTTATATAGTTTGCCCTTTGACCCCAACAGATTGGTGGGGTCAAAATTATCACACCTTCAGCTGAGACCACCCCTGCTCCCCATCCAACACTGAATGAGTGAGGCACTAGTTTTACCACTTATACAGTATGCCTTAGTAGGTTTGTATATTTTTTCATGTAGCTCGTAAGTAAAACATTCATCTACAGTTGCATGTAGCTCAAGCTTCTAAAAACATTTCTGTTTCTCTTTCCCCAGTGTTCGATGTTTTCACCCCCGATGGATGAATGATTCCCTGGGAAGCTCTCCCTGCGCCAGTCAGTTGACCTGTTTGCAGTGACTAGGGAGAAGGGTGGAGGTGGAGGAGGAGGGGGTGTTTCCTAGGAGAGCCTGGCAACGCTGACTGACTAATGTTGGGCCTCCCGGCTGATCAATGCTGTTGTGGAACCACACAGCTGACAGCAGACAATGAACAACACACTCTGCTAATAGGCCGTGTGTCCTCCACAACACCAAAGATGAAGAGGGCTCCCACTATAATGGGGCCTGTTGCTCATGGACTAGGGTCTCAGCAGGGAAACTGGAGAACTGAGGCCAGGAGTCTAGCTGTCAACCACTAAAAGGATCAACCTTGATCTTTCCTACTTTTTTGCTTTTAAAATTCATTTTAAAATTTTATTTTATTTTATTTTTTTAATTACCTCCAAGGCCATCCATGGTCTGACTCCAGATTATATTAAAGAACTTTTAACATCTAGCCAGGCCACGCAAATCAGCTGATCAAAAACTTTTAGCTGCTCCACCAACCAGACTGAAAACCAAAGATCCGTTTTTAGGTTACGGCTCCACAGCTTTGGAACAGCCTTCCACTCAGTGTGAGATCGGCTTCACTTCAGCTTTTAAGTGCCCCTTTAAAACTCACTTTTACAAGATGGCTTACACTTAACAATGTTTTATTTTACTATTATCACATCATTTTCATATTTCCTCTGTATATTAGTGTTTTATGATGTTTTATTAATATTACTGTCAATACAAATTTTAATTGTGCTTGTTTTTAGCATCATCATTTTAGTATTTTTACATGCACTCCCATATTTTTGCACTTTTATCTGCTTTATATACAACTTATATATTAACTTGATATTATATTAACTTAATATGAGCTTATTTCTTTCATCTGCATGTGACTTTTATTTTTCATATGATTTATATATGAACTTATTTCTTTTATTTTCCACTCGCTTTTTTATCTGTTCATGTATTGACTCAGTGCTGTTAGATATATGTGCTTATGCTCCTAACTTTTGTCATACAGGGGGGCTTACATGGGTTTTTACTTTTTTAATTTGTTTAATTATTATTATTATTACAGGAAAATTACATCATGAATGTCATTTTAAAAAAAAAATGCATCACATATTAATTTAAAGTTTCAATACATTCATTAGAGCTTTCCTCTCTCAGTGCTGTTTTTTTAAAGCTCATGTCACTCATGTCACTCAAATACCAGCTCGATTTTAACAGGCTTGAGGTTTGTCGAGCACCTCCCACATCACTCCGGAGACCCCGCCCCCCTCTCCACGGTGTGAAAATGATCACAGGAGAAGCAGATCCAGACACACTGCTGTCAGTGCACCACTGGAGCTTTTCTCTGCAAGGACTATTTGGATCAGTGAAGTTAAAAAATGAAGCGAAGCCACAATTACAGCTCATCGGAGAGCGACCTGGACGACAATGTTGAAGTGGAGAAAGACAGCGGGGATGAAAATGGGTGTGTTAAATATTTCACTGTACAAGATCTGTATTAT
Source organism: Euthynnus affinis (assembly GCA_029490765.1). Taxonomy (NCBI): domain Eukaryota; kingdom Metazoa; phylum Chordata; class Actinopteri; order Scombriformes; family Scombridae; genus Euthynnus; species Euthynnus affinis. The sequence goes on from CM055847.1 coordinate 17,096,360, forward strand.
ATTGTTCGTTTTAATTCACTAAAGCGAAACATTTCAACTTGAATTCATTTTAATTTTAAGTTGCTTCAATTAAAAACAGTGTTTTGCCTTTCAGTCAGCTTGATTCTCACGGCTCGATGTCTCCCTCCACAACCACTCAAGTTCAAGCCAGAAAAAGACGCAGAGGGGTAAGTCAGTTCATTATCTCTCGTGCCAACAAGTTTCGCACTGCTGTTTCATAAAATACCACTTTTCCCACCACTTGTAAGCTAATCCTTTTTTCTTTTACCCCTGTTAAAGATTATTGAGAAACGGCGACGTGACCGTATCAATAACAGTCTGTCAGAGTTGAGGAGATTGGTGCCAAGTGCTTTTGAGAAACAGGTAAAATGCTCATTCTTCAATTCTTGCCTCATTTGCCTGTACATTTTTCGATGGTCGCCTGATATTTAAAAAAGACGGAAATATTGATGAAATTTAAAGTAACACTGTTGTTTTCTTTCTATTTCTTTACAGGGATCAGCAAAATTGGAAAAAGCTGAAATATTGCAAATGACTGTGGACCATTTGAAGATGCTTCATGCATCTGGTGGCAAAGGTAAGCTTAACTACATGTTCCTGGGCTTCAAATTAAAATGATGTCCTTTTTCACTAACTCACAATAACATGATATGCTGTAAAACACATGTTTCTAACTCTCTGACTCCTTTCCTGACAGGTTTCTTTGAGGCTCATGCTCTTGCGAAGGATTACCGCAGCCTGGGATTCAGGGAGTGCCTGGCAGAGACAGCTCGCTTCCTGAGCATCATAGAGGGTCGGGACAACACAGACCCCCTCCGCCTGCGCTTGGTGTCCCACCTTAGCAACTACGCCTCTCAGAGGGAGGTACACACTGGACTGGAACACTTAGCCTGGGGCTCTGCCTACGGAACTGCCCCTGCCCATCTTGCCCACCCCCTCCTCCTACAACACCCCCAGGGCAGGACACCTGCATCCAGAAACAACAGTAGCCCACCCTCCTCCTCCTCCTCCTCTTCTTCTACATCTTCTTCCTCCTCCACTGAGGCATCTGGGACATCCAGACTCAGTGTCTTGCCCCCCACGGAGTCCCTCAGGATGCCTCCCAGCGGCTCGCTGCCCCTCAGTCTGCCTGTGCCAACATCCAAGCTTTCGCCACCACTCCTTTCATCCCTCTCCTCACTTTCGGCCTTCCCCCTTTCCTTTGGTGCCTTCCCCCTAGTCTCCCCGACGGCCATCAGCACAGTGAGCCCTTCCTCCACCCTCTCAAAGCCTTACAGGCCTTGGGGCACAGAGATCGGGGCCTTCTGAAGCCAACAACTGGACTGAAGGCAACAGCTGAGCTGTGCCCACTACTACAGACCTCATCTGTTTTTTATAGCAATAAAACACAGGTGAACAATTGAACTGATTTTATTTTATTAAGAATTAAGAATAAGTGGGAGAGGTGGCTGAAGGCTGTAATCTCCTCTCAGCATGTCCTTATCAAGAAAGGATGATTTTATGTTATTCATTGAAATTGATAACTAATTTAGCTAACATGCACTGTCTCCAGGTTAAGGACTGGTATGATAGTATGGGCCATAAATAGATGTACTGTAAGCACAAATTAGAGGTAATATTTTTTAGACCAGATACTGAAACTTCTACATTTATCGAGCACAGATGTCTGTATTTAACATAATGTAGAGTTACTTAATTTGGCCTGTTTCAGATCTACATGCATACTATATGCTACTACTATGCATATTATATGCACCACGGTTGGAAAACTAACTACTCGACAATTCGACACTTGCATTTTTGTATCTATTTGTAATATTTTTGTACCAATAAATTGAGCTTAAAAGTATAAAATATAGATTTACACCACTGTGTCTGTTTCTGTTGCATTTACTCCTTTTGATTCTGTTTTGTTTGTAGTTCATAATGTATAATAGGTGGCTTTTTTTCTACATTCATGCTACAAACTCCTATGTAACTGCAGACTATATGAACTCCTAGTGATTAAGATCATATCTTCCCAAATTAATCATAATCTGCAGGTGCATTTTTGCTGCAATCCCATAGAAGTTAATAATGAGCTAATGAGGACCGGGTTATTGACTGAAAGGCAATTCCTTCACTGTGTGCCAGGTAAGTAACCCAATCCGAGAGCATTGTTGCCCTTATGAATACCCAGGAAATCATTAAGAGCCCAGAGGAAATCCTTTACAATGTTGCCCTGACCTCACCAGCTTGGGTTGGTCTGAAACGGAGACAATAGTGTGAACAGGATGGGGACATTGGAGGAAAGCGGTAAAAAGTAACAGCAACACACAGACAGCTGGACCAATAAATCACTGCTCAGCTTCGTGGAGTTGTTTCTAGTACAATCTTCGTGGCACCGTTTTTTCAGGAGTTCATTGTTTTAATGATTCCATCCATTCAGCACCTTTGGCTTCCTGGTGTGGTAGTCACTGTCAATTTGTCCCCTGAAGGCTATTTCTAAAAAATGTCTTTCTTTGAGAACTCTGTCTATTTAAAACACCATATATGAAAGTGATGTCTTTCTAGTGCTGATAAGTGACACAAGCACTGCTCCCTCAAAATGGTACTATTATTTCAATTCCAAATCCTCATGATTCTTATAGATAGATCATTGCTCCACTCTATCATCTGCGTTTTTGTCATGATATTTCTTCAGTATTTGGCAAATTGTCAACTTTTGTCCTACTTTTGCAGGGTATGGGCTCCTGCAGGGATTCTTTAGTCCAAATAAATCTGTCACTGCCACCTACTGGTGGAAGACTGAACCTTTTGTTTTTCTCATGCATGTCTGATGGCTGATCGTCTATTCGTTTTATGTTTATGTTATCTGAACGTTTGAACCTTTAAGGAGTAAACCAGTATTATATTCACATTTTCATAGAAGACATACATGAAAAACTGTCTGGGGGAAGACTGTGATTTTCAGGATCAGTAGATAACTTCTTTTATTTGGCAGTTTACATTTTCCCTCGTCTTTTAGCACAGAAAAATTATTAGATGGTGCATGCCATGTTCACAGAACCCCAAACCTTTATTCAGCAAAGCTTTCACAGAGAAATATATGAAGGGAGAAACACAAGCAGCAAGAGGATGCAGGCAGTTATCAGTGATACTGTATATTAAAAAGAGACTAGTTCAGTGTGCTGAATGTAAAGCATCCTGCATCCATTCTCTATCTAAACCCCTACAGAGAGCAGATGCTAATGATGCCTTATGGTAAACTCACACACCCACGCAGACATACGTTATGTTCACGTTATCAATATCAAGGTGGGAGCAACGGCACATTCCACTGTCCAAGACACTATGCGTGGTACCAGTATGATGTCATAACATTAAAGAGATTAATCCCCAAATACTGTGTATATAACAGAGCGATTGAGTCGGCTAAAGATGGATTCATTGAGAAATGGAATTGTCAGGGTTAGTTGGAATCTGCAAGTGTATAAACAGTTGCTCCCATTGGGCATAGACATTCTTAATTATCATAGTAAAGCACCTATCAAGTTCATAATCAAGCTCAGTTTCAGAGGAAGTGGACACTTGTTAAATCTGTGGGTTTTGGCATATTGTTAAATTCCAAGCGTGTGTGCTGAGAATGAGTAGGCGTGCGTGTGGAAGATACAGGTGGGATACGTTGAAATCTTGAGGAGTCTGCATTCTAGATACACCAACCGTCATTCTTCACAAAGACACAGAAACATCATCATCATCATGACATCATCAGGAAACACTGCAAATGTCAGTCTACAGCCAACTCACAACACCAAAGGCTTTCACAAGAAAATGGTTGTAGAGTCAAATTTCAAGAACTGAAACGTTAATCAATTACAAACAAAATGTTTGAATTGTACAGTGCAGCACATTACAACCTTTGCATGTACTTCACCTACCATCATAGATAGATAGATAGATAGATAGATAGATAGATAGATAGATAGATAGATAGATAGATTTGAAAAAAAAGGTATTTACAAAATAATAGCCATATTCTCGCATTTTCTCTAAAATCAAGAAATCCATTCAGTTCTCAAGATGAGTGTTACTGATGTTTGTATCCATTGATAATACTGATAGTGGTGAGTATTGTGGTGTGGTGTGGTGTGATGTGGTGGTGAGGTCCTCCACCTATCGGGCTCCAGGGTTGGGTGTCTGTTCTGGAGAGGGATGGGAGCAGGGCAAGGAAGGGGGCTAGATGTAGGGACGTAGATGGACCATGGAAGTCAGGACTCGTGAGATGCTCATGCTGTCAGCTCTTCATTCAGCTCTTTGTTCCTGCGCACCACAGCTGCATGTCTCTCCTAGCAAACACCAGAGAGCAACACAGCAACAGTTATTAGTCGTTGGAATAACACCCTGTTATCAACACACAGCAGACTCTGGCTTTCGTTTGGTTGCTTTTTTTTTTTTATACATGTGAAAAAATATGAATTCTGAATTTCTCACCTTCTCCTGTAGACGCTCAAGCATGGCTGCCAAATAGGCTTCACGGTTCTCCTTGATCTGCTCCATTTTCATCTGGAGCTTCTCTTCAGCCATCTTGCTGAAGTTGCTGTTCTCTTCCATGGCCTTTAGCAACACGTCCCTCTCGTGCTCCCTTTTTTCTGCCAAAGCCTTCAGCAACTGGGCTTCTTGGGACTAAAAACGCGCAGTAACAATAACAGACTGATTGACTCATTTTGAATGGTTTAATGACCGAAAGCCACTTGACAGAGGAGAAATACTCACCTTCCTCCGATCTTCAGCAGCCTCCAGTTTCTTCTCAATTTCCTCCAAGGAGATGGCCCTCTTGGGGGGTGAAGGGAGACTGTGGGCTACATCCGATACTGGAGACAGAGGCTTGAGAATCACCTCGAAAGCCTGGCCAGAGGCCCGCTTGTTTAAAGCTTTCACCTCCATGTCTGTAAAGCACACAATTACAAAATCAATGTTCAATAATACAATATATCAGTACAGTAATGTGTCATTATTACTAATGTTTATGTCTACAAGACAGATAAAACATCCATGGGGGGGCAATATGTTTGATCCAAAATAAAATCAATATTTTAACTGATCCATACCTTCAAATTCGCCCATGAGCTTGTTGCGTGACTCTGGGTAGAAGCAGGAGCAGATGAGGGAGAGGACAGACAGCTCCTTCATCTTCTCTTTGTATGCTGTGGGGACATAAACACAACATAGCATCCAGGTGATTCTCTGTGTGTTACTAATGAAAGCAGTAAAACATGCAAATGAATACCCAGCTAAGATTACCTCACTACCAAATAAAGCCGCACAAACAATGTCACAAATGAATAAATATAGTTGAGATATTCCCAAATTAAAATATTACCTGTTAGTAAAGGAAAAAATACTCAGTGTACCAATTAGCATCAGGTGACCACTGAGTTAATGATCCATTAGAAGTCTAAAATGCACATAAGTGCCATGTTGCTTAATAATTTATTGGATGGATATCTTCTGTGAGGATGATTAAATGAAGATTCTTTCATATGAGGGATGAAACAAACATTACTTTTACTTTATTGGATGTTATAATAACAGGACAGGCCTATGTGTCAAGTGATTTCATTTCCTTTTGAATTCTCAGCAGTTTGTCCTATGTCATGTTCAAAATAATCAGAGGCAACAACATTTATCCATCTTAGCCTGCCCTGCATTGTGTCAGTGTTGGTGTCGTAGCTGTCAAATACAGCTGATTAATGATCCTGACTCTATTAAATCTGGGCTAAGATGTGTCTTCACTAGTTCATTGCAGTATATTAATTCTCATCTACAAATTTGGTCACTTTTTCCATGCTTGTGTTTGACAAAGTGCCCACCTGGCTGTTTAGAGAGGACTACAGATTGTCAGTGCTGCTAAGCCTTCTGCTGCAAAGGCCAGGGTGTGAGGCGGCCCACTTGCTGCAGGGCTGGCCTGCCTCCCACCCCACCATACACCTGTCTCCTCTGCTACATCTTTGCCACCATGCATACCATAATGAAGCCAGTCTGCACACCATACTGTATTTTCAAATGGGCTGATTATATTAAGGCGCCATAAATGTTTTACATATGTACAGCTCGACAAACTAATGAAAACAAATATGCTTAAGGCCTGGCTTACAACAAAAACGAGCAGGGATGACTAATGCACACTGTAATCTAACTCTTATCTGTTAATATAAGGGTCAGTGTGTTAACTCTTAGGCCCAATTGAAGCCTTTTAATCTGTTAATATACCCCTTTTGCAAAATAAATGGCAGCACATCTGTCATAGCTGGTGATGCATTCTTGACAAGGAGGAAATAAGGAAAGCTATAGACATGAATAAAAAAGGAGCAATCCCAAAATATATGAACCGATTAAACAATCAGAAAACGTTCAGGTTACAGAAAAAAAGGTTTTAAAACAACCAATTGGGGTTGTGCAGGTTTACTTAAAGCACAGCAGTATAATAGTCAGACTGATGGAGCCCTCTGAGCTTTGCTGTCGGCTAAATGGTGGGCAGCTCAGCATCTTGGGTGGGGTCCGTCTGCATTATGCTGCATGTCGGGGCCGCTGTAGCCTGAACCGCAGGTAAAGCGTTGTAAATAAAGCTGTCTAGGGCCAATTTATACTGTCTAATTATACGCTGTTACACAATACAAAATCAAAGCAAATGAGGACAAACACATTAACATAGAAGAGGATAATGAAGGAGACGTTTTGGTAACCTATTAATGACGGATGATGCTCGTCTTTCATATTCTTGCTATCATAAACCAGATTCTTAAGACAATAAGCCTAGTCGACAAAAATATCACAAGGTGAGTGATCGTATTTGGTTTTAATCATTCAAAAAAGAATATTTCTCACACGACCACCAGCCGGTAGATTACACCGGGCCGAGATGGGGTCGATAGCCTCAAGAAAGGATGCATCTGTCACAAGCCCATCAATCTATATATCCATCCATCCATGCATTATCTTTAACATTACTACTCTGAACATGCTTACCGGTTGCTGTTTTGGCCATGGCTGATGTATTTCTCCGCAGAGGATGCTGTAGCTCTGTTCAGGTGAACGGTGATGCTGCTTAAGGCACTGAGTCAGCGAACAGACCGGGTTAGGATCGGATGGCAGACAGGAGGTGGGCACGTACGGGAGCGCGCAAGTAGACCCTCCTCTGTGCTCTGACGCGCAGCCATAAAAAAAAAAAAAGTCAAAATTATTAGAAATGACTTGCAATTAGTCAGGCCGTCCACTGTAATCTTAGAATCCCTTAAAGAAATGTTTTAAGATTAATATAAACTCTACTTTGAATAATTTGTGTCTAATAGCCTATGGTTTTTCCACCAAAACGTTTTTCTTTAAAATCCTTAAAATGATCCACTCCTTCTCTTTCATTTAAAATCCCAGAATCTATTCATATGCAAATATTTTTCATTTTAAAAGTTTGACTGCTAAGACATCTGCAATAACGTGTGTTCTCACATTTCTATGAGTTGAATAGCTACTGGACATAGAAACCTTCCTCTTTCAGCAGATGAATGAGAAAACAGCCTTCTAGTGCACATTCATCATTCTGCACAGAGAAGCTCAAACATCCAACTGAAGTAACAAGAAGAAAAACACATTTTTGAGTAAAAGGGGGGCTTACACATCTGGATGCATCATCTATAAGTGTGGAGTACAGTTATTACTTTGACAACCCACCAAAATAACTTCTATTCTATATCAATATCCATATAAAAGGTAAGGTTTATTATAAGCTTGCTGAACTAAGGGTCAACGGTTGATTGTAAATGTTTGAGTCACACAGGCGTAGGGGAAGAATTTGGTCAACATGCTGCACCTACTTGCTTTATCAGCCATATAAATGATTGAACAGATATCATATTCAGGAAGTTAATCATATTATGAGTGATCAGGATGTTACTCTTGACTTCACTGAGCTTCCTCGGAACTGCAAATGCTGCAAAAGAGTTCATGGCAAAAAACCTGCCTCATAATTATGTCAGAGTGCTTCTTACACTGACAAATAACTGTTGTGGACATGCACAACTCTAAAAATCAGAGCAAGAACACAAAACAAACTCCTTCAGTCTGTTTTATTAAGGCTTTATTGATGATAAGACATCCAGTGGAAATTATTTTTCTCAAAAGTATTGACATTTTGTTGCAGTTTTGAGGTTTTGAATGAACCTTCCAGAAAATAAATACAGAAGCCTCATACTGAAGACATAACATACATTCAGTATAAAAAATACTCAAGATGATACATATTTATACTGTTTTGCAAAAACACAAGGACACAAATGTATGTCATTTTGTTGGCATTCATGAAACAAGACTTTTTGACAGTTAATTAGACCTTTGTTATCTTACCTGCTGTAAGCATGGACTTATCAAAAATCATGAGGTGGTTCAAGGTTTATAGAAAAGTAACTTTACATGTTGTATAAAAACAGAGGCAGCCTCAAATAAGACAGATCTGATTACCATAGGCTGCTATGCTACATTTAAAGCTCAGTTAAATTGTGAAAAGTTAAATGCAGAGAAAATATAGTGAATCACAGTGCATGACGGTTTATAGTGGTGGTGAAATACAGCAGGCAGGATATAACTTCAGTATTAAGTCATTATTCTGGACAATAAGGCTACAGTTGAGCACAAAAGAATGCACACAAAAATAGTTTAAAAGCTGCGTTATTGTATTACACCATGTCTTCTGGGTGTTTTATAGGTTTCAAGAAAAGATGCTCTGAGCTTAGCTACGTACTGCATTGGCCTTCAAATGCTTCTTGATGAAGTGGCCAACGAGTATCTGAGGACGTTGTTGGTAGTTGTGAAGAACTTCATGAGAGCTGCTCAGCTGATCCCCTTTCAGCCGATCCAGTAATGTTACGCAAACCACAGCCGCTACACAGAACAGGAAATGGATGTTAGAAACCCAATGAGGATGTCAAGACAACATTCTGTGTTTTGAGAAACTGAAAACTCTTCCACCTATAATATAATGCGGATATTGTCATTTCTTACCTCGAAGGCCACTCAGCTTGCACATGGCAGCAAAAACAGATGACTCCATTTCAATATTGCACACTCCTGCTTCATTGGCTTTTTTGAGGTATTCCTGTTTATCCTTCTCAGTGTAGGAGCAGAAAGCACCATCCAAACGGCCTTGACCTGGGTGATTGATTAGATAGAGATTGACAGAAAGAAAGATGTGCATTACAGCTGGACCACTGTACACATCAGTGAACAATGTGATTAACACATGAATGCAGCAGAATACCTTCGTAGAAATCCAGCGTACACATGGTGTTGCCTAACACCGTCTCAAACTGGTTCAGCTCCTTGCTGCACTGCAACAGCTCCTGAGCCAGGCTTTGGTCTAGATCAGTGTTGCGGACCACCGTCTTCCCCAGGATCACCTGCTCAAACTTGGGCAGGAAGGTGGGATCCACAGATTGTTTGGTGACAACAACAGTGCCGGGTTCAAGCCCTAAAAAAATGAAAATGAAGATAATCAATAATTTCTCAACTAAAAGTGCAGAAAGCTTTAATTAAAAGACATTTTATATTTGTTGAATTGATATACTGGACTTATAAAAGACTATATTAAGTAAAATAAGACTTATGGTTATTTTCAAATTGAAGACATACAAAGAAATTATTAAACTTCTTATTTTAAAATATTTAAGATAGTATATATCTTTAGTTAAATTTGTAATTCAGTGATACAGTCTACTACAATGTAGTCATAGTTGCTATGATCAAATCACACCAGAGACTTTGGTCATACTAACAATTATATATGTTGACTGTAAATTCAAAGATATGCCATAGGTCAACACCAAATGGTTTATGGTATATATATAATAATGTAAAGGTTAGCAGTATATATCAGACTTATTTCAATAACTTACTTCAAAAAGGTAAAAACAAAAATGGAGAATTTCCTTCACATACTGACATAGAAAAACCATATTGGAAGAGAGTGCTCTAAAATCTAAGGAACGTTGGGCTCCCTCTTGTGGTAAAACTAAGAAATATATCTTTGTGTATCTTTGTGGACCAATATGACCACACTAACCCATCTCCTGATAAGGACATGCTACGACACAGGGAGTCAAGCGAAGTAATTTCCCCCAACATCATTAAGCTCATTTAGAGAATCACAGGCAAACTCATAGGGAAACATAGGGAAGCATGGTTTTATAAGGCAGCAGAAGTATAATTTGATGTAATATCAATCACTTGAGTCACTAAAAATATTTCCAAATAATAAGCTTACCTATTCCACCTGATGTCCCAATGCGTATAATTGTAACATCTGTGCAACGTGCGTGATGGAGGAGCTTTATCAGCTCATGCAACATTATGGCAATAGATGGGATGCCCATCCCATGCTGCAAAATGAAGCACAGACATGTCACACATACTGTTCAGATCTATGTAGTTTTTCTAATTAAAGGACACCAAGTACACAATATTGAGTGTTATAATTGCTTGATACTTGTGGTATATTTGTTTAAAAAACACAAAAATAATATTAAAAGGTACAAGCAGTGGTGAACACGCCCTTGCACCTCTTGCATGTCGGAGGAAAAAAACTGTGTATATATTTGATGATCTCTATCATTTGGGCTTCACTTCCTTTTGCCTGTAGATAATTATACATAAGTGAAATATTAATGCAGCAATACATTTGCCAGATTTTCATGAATATTGGACATTGCATTGTAGGAAATAACTATCACTTCCACTGTCCACTATGTGGAGCTAGAGACATCCGCTAATTATAGGTCATGTTGCTGTATATAATATGTAGAAAACACCATGTAAATTTCATGTAAATAAAATGATGTTTGCCACATAAGGCTGACTTCCTGTTGTCAGTAGGTCGCACTATGACCATGACTCATCATCTATTAACATGTAGATGTGTCCAGGCCTGGACTCTCAAACATGAGAAATTTGGAGCAGATTGGATAATGAAAAGTCAAGTCAAGTAACTCAGGCCAAGGTTGTGCAATGAAAACTAAAAAGCTTCACAATTTAGCATTGCAAAGGTGTTTAGATGTGACCTATCAAAGTTACAAATGGCTTCACTTTGTGAAAAAAATACAAAGTAGATTCAAAATGGCTAGCTTTCTGTTGGACTTAGGGCATGCTCCAAGAGGATTTTTTGTAAGTCTAGAGATGTTACATCTGCCTACCAAATTTGGTACATATATGTCAAATTTAAAAGTGGGGGCTTTGACTTTAATTGTCTAGAGGGCACCCTCGAGCCATTTTTCCACACCCAAACCTGAGATCATTTCAGATATCAAGTTATGCAAAGTTTGATGTGTTTTCTAGCACCCCTTGCACTTCAAAAACGCTAAAAGTAATTAGGGGGCACCATACAGCTGACGCCTAATAGCAACACTAATTGTAATACTTACTAGTTCAAACAAAGGTGCAAAGTTTTGTGAGTTTTTGAGCATCCTAAATGCCTCAAACATATTCATAAAATGAAAACTGACACATCATATCCAAAATGGCTGACTTCCTGTCTGGCAAATTTTTTTTTAAAAATATGTATTATGCCCAGAATGATGAGAGCAATGATCCCACCAAATTTCATAAACACTGTCCAAGTCCACTCTCTACAGAACTGTGAGTTTTCAAGCATCCAAAGCCCCCCCAAAATACAATGGCGTAGGGGAATAATAATAATAATTATTATAAAAATCTTTACAAAAATAATAGGTTCCTCACACTTTGAGTGCCAGGGTCAGTTGGGCCCTTGCACTTTCATGCTCGGGCCCTAATAGTAATAATCTTCACAAAAACAAGAGGTTCCTCGCACTTTCAGTGCCAGGGTCAGGTTGGGCCCTGGCACTTTCGTGCTCAGGCCCAAATGACAGAATGAAATGATCTTTTGTTCTTACATACACTGACAGAGAGTACAGGGCCAACTTTGTACATGGCATAGCGGTCCGTTCCAGCACAGATATTTGGGTACTCTGATTTGGGGTCTTCCATACATAGCTCAGCAGCAATGTACTCAATGAATGATTTCATTCTCCAGGGACTGCCTCCAACACACACAAACTGAAAGAAAACACAAACAAAAAACATAAATACTTGCCATATAAAGATTAGATGATTATGGAAGTGATATTTTTTCCACATATGTATGTCCCAAAAATCATTACTTTGACATCACCAAACATAGCAGGTAGGTCGTGAGTGTTGGTTCCTAGGCTGAAGTGGTAGAGGATGTCATCTTTTAGTGAATCCAGGTGAGGGTTGTGCACACAAACAGGGCTTGAAGGGGATAAAATAACAGATTGTTAAGGGTCAATTCTAGCCTGATAATCCCACTGAATGTTTATTATTTAGTTATTTCGTTTATTCATTCAATAATTCAACTGATTCTAAAAAGCACATTTATCACTTAACCTCGCGGGATCGAGCCATGCGAATACTTTCAACATTAGTTGTTTGATGTGTGACTCCTCTCACGTCTCTATGACTTATCAATCATAGAGACGTGAGAGGTGTCACACAGTTACTGTATGTTACCAACCAACAACATTTGTGATGAATCCTCAAATGTGAAAATCCCACAATAGGAAATGTTTTCACCAGGACTACTCACAGGGGAAGAAGTTGACAGGGAAGTTGACACCCTAAGTACCTGAGTACTATTTCAGCTAACACATTATTGTTGAGTTTATTAAATGCAATTTTTCAACGCTTTGAGACACACAAACAATTCTCCTACATTGTATTAGAATGGAAGCACAAAATTCAGAGGCAGATATCTCAACATATATCAGCATACTACAAATAACTCAGTGTCAGAAATGTGTTAAGTGGGAAGTTTGGGGGGGAGGGGTTGCAAAAAACTGACAGTATGCCTCATTGTCTATAAGTTCAAAGGTTTATTGTGCTGACATTTGAAGTTCCATTGTTATTGAATTTGTCAATCACTTGAACAGGACCAACATTTTCTGTATGCTTAGTAACAGACTGGATAAGGTAGTATTCTGAATGGTATTTAATATAAAAAGGTATAAAACATTTGTATAGCACTACCAAATAAATTTTTGTGGGGGGTTTACTGGAATGTACAGGTCATATCCTGACATCCTGTCACACCCAATAGTTTCCTCACTTCAATATTAACCTGTGATAAGCTTTTATGTAGCAATCATATAAAACAACGTAGTTGTCCTTTAACAGGCTGAAACTTCTCACCTGCTGTGTGACGCAGTTTGCTTGTTGTCCTTTGGATTCATCTTCCTGAACAGCAGTGTCAGAGAGAAAAAAAATCATTGACCTCGAATAAACCCAACCTCGAACAACACCTGCACGTCACAATTATCAGCTGGGGTGTATGCTTCACCTCACATTTGGCGAGGAATTAGTGTAACTAAAAATTAATTGACAAAGTCGCACAATTAAGACACATTCCACACATTAAGGATATCCCAGCATCGTATCGCCGCACGCAGCACTTTATCGCACACGGCGGGAAAAAGAGACAATTAGCTCCGTATTTACCTTCAAGATATGCCGACAGAACAAGACAAGAAATAACAATAAACTATAATGAGAACAGACAGGTATTTACGTTTTGGTAGTCTGTGTAGTCGCTCGCAGTTCCTCACAAATGAAATTCGCTCTCTCAACATCTGGTGTCGTCACCTCTGACGTGATGCTCCAGCCCACAATGATGTGACGTTGCGCACGTACGTCACGTACGTCACAGTATCCTATTACCATACACTTATCTGATGTATTTCATTTTTCCATATGCGAAATGTTTTATTCACAAATAGAAATGTTCTAAAACACTACTTAAGATCTCACCTGTTCTTCTAGAGCTAAATTATCTACCTAAATCACACAATTTATTAAATGACCAAAAGAAAGTAACAAGCTATTGAAATATTCCGTAACTTTTCCCCCTGAAACCTCTGGCTGAATATGTTTATAACCGTCTTGTAATTCTGTTTCATTTATGCTCTTCATATGTATTTATGTTATTTAAATGTGATTTGTATTTGCTGCTACTGTTTACTTTAATGTTTGTATATTATCCTTTTGTTAATGAAAACGAAATCATCCTGGTAGCTTACTCCCGGGATGTCGGCTACTCACAAAAAGAAAGAAAGAAAGGAAGAAAGAAGGTTGCCAAATACATCTGTCAAATAGCAATTTCCACATTGCTTGGGTGTTTCCACAAAAATTTCTTTATTGCCAAATGATTACAGGAAGTTAGATAGTTCGGTTGCACTTTGATGACAGCAGTAATAACTTCCACATATTACGATACTTTCAAAAATCCGTCAGAACGAACCCGAGGTTAGTTGTCCTGGGATGAGTTAGGATTACTAATCCTGCGTCTTTATGTGCCGTAGTTGAATTACGGTACTTTGGAAGAATGGTGTACAATAGTGGTTCTTTAAGTGGGGTGCAGGGATCCCCAGAGAGTCCTTAAGGAGGTTCCAGGGGGTCCCTGGCAAAAGAGGAAATATATTTTCACTGTAATTCCATCCATAAGTAACACAGTAACAGAATGTAAGACTATTCTGGTCATGGGTTTCACACACTTCCTGTAATAAAACATCTAAAAAGCAAAAATCTTATCAGATGGGGGTCTATGATCTAATTTGTGTCAGTTTAGAGGTCCTTGACATGAAAACCTTTGGGAACCACTGTTGTACAATATCTTAATAAAATGCATTGAATTCAGTAAGTACTGAATTTTCTTCAGGCTATGTCACTCATGTAGCTCATAAGTTGTTAAATGCCTCACTATGTTCTCCAGTTACTCAAACTTTGTCAGCTGTTTGATTTATGGGATTATTATGGCTTTTGCTAAATTGGTTGTCAGCTGAAGCTGGAAATGGGGGTGATGAGATTGAAGTTGCCAGCCAGAAACCCTCCACAAAACCTGCCAAATAATCAGTTGAAAGATGTTAAAACACTTCTACAGAGTTGGGTTATATTCATTTGTGTGTTTGTCACACCAAACAATACCTTTCACATTACACATAGTCATTTGATAGTTTAATCATAAACTATCAATCATAAGTTTAATCATATGCATGAAAGAAAATGTCACCACATCAAACTGTCCTTTATAAGTGTGAAGAAGTTAACATGTTTAGTAAGACACATTAAATCACAATGCTGATGAAACTTCAGCTGTTACAGCTGATCACAATGATTTTGACCACTATCACTTCAGGTAGGATTTTTATCATGACTGCACTGTTTCTATCCAAATGCTTTAAATGAAATATTACCACTGTTTTATTCTTCACTTTGTAACAAGGAAAAAAACAGAGATACAATGTGATGTTGCTGGCGTGAAGTGAACTTATTGACCTCTGTAACGTAACAATCAATACTGAGTTTATAGACCATTACTGCCACCTATTGGTCATCACATGAGTAATTAATTACATATCATAATCCCCTTTCCTTAAAGAAAAACACAATAACAAGCAATCTCACAATAATTTTGCAAAAAAAGATAAACAGTAACTTGCTTATTTTAACATATGCTGCTTTACCAAATACCTCAAGAAAAAAAATAGATTAAACTGTTGCATAATTTTTCTGATCTTCATGGTTTTTTTGTGTTTTAACAACTTCACATCTCACAATCAACTTTCAAACTTTGGAAATGTTTGTACTCCCTTTACGTTTTTTTTTTTTTTTAATTATTATTATTATTTCACAAGTCTGTCAGGTTTCTTAGGATCACTTTTAGATCTCATTAACACTTGTGTGTCTGTGTTATTGCACAAACCTGTGTGAAAGTTCATGTTACAGTCTGCTGGTGTCAAGGCTGACTCAGACACTTCACTGGCTTTATTGTGTTCTTGTATGGTCTCTGGATTTTAAAGACTCTAATAATGTCCATTCTCTGTCCTCACTGTGTTAGATCTTGGAGCAACTTCCTGGAGAACTGCTGCTTTTTGGTTCCAAGTATCTGGACCTTCAATCCTGACCACATCATATCTTGATATCAAGATTTTTTGAGGATCTGTCATAAAATGACTTGTTTGTTTCATTAGCATAAGCATTTGTTCAAGCATTGAACTTTACAATGCTTGGACAAAAGGTCCATTCCAACTCTTCCCAATGGAGCTGTTGTTAGGTCTGCAACCATCATCAGTTCTTTAGTTTGCCTGTTTCTGTGTTTTTGGAAATGGCAAGTTTCACAACTACTTATCAGTCTCTCAACGTCTTTATTTATTACAGGCTAAAAGACAGCTTCTCTTGCTCATCTTTTGCATTTCTCTACACCAAGAAGGCCTTCATGAATTCTTTGCAACACAACTTGTCTCAAGCTGTTTATGGAATTCCTGTTCTGTTTGAGTCGTAGACTATCCGCAACACTTAGATACACACATACTCCTCATGTGATAATACGGATAAGGAAAGGAACCTGGAGGACATCCATTCTGAATGGTTTCCAAGACCATTTGCTACTGTGTGTCCTTGTCAGCCTCTTCTGCTGTTTAGATCTACCTAGTGTTTGACACAGGAAACACCTGTAGCTGAAATCATATTTGCATTTCAACATCCTGTGGGTGCTCAGGGTAGAGTGTCTACAAACATCACGTACTTGCCAGGTGTATAAATCAAGTCAAAATCATACCTCTGCAACTTCACTATGAGGCGTTGAATTCCGAGAGACATTTCATTCAATCTCTCCTGCCTCCACAGTGAAGGTAGGAAGGCTACAAACACAACCATGGATTTTTTTCAAGACCAAACACCCGTCCAAGGCACTCTTTTTCAATTTGAGCACAACAACGTTCAGTGTCGGTCATGGAGCTGGATGCATATGCCACAGGCTTCCAGTGGCCATCTTGGCCAGCCTGAAGTAGCATCACACTCAGACCATCCTTAGAGGCATCTGTGGACACTTTAAGCTTTGTTTGGGTCAAAGAAAGTGAGCACAGGTGCTGTTGTTCATGTGGTTTTCAGAGCCTGCCATTCTTGCTCTGCTGTATACGTCCACACAGTTTCATTCTCTTTGTGCAGGAGCTCATGCATGACAGATTTCTTTGCAGACAAGTTAGGAACAAACTTGTCAATGAAGTTAATCATCCCCATGGTGCGTAGCATTCCTTTTTTGTCTGTTGGCCCTGCCATGTCTTAATATAGCACTGACTTTCTCTTCATCCGGCTGGATTCCTTGAGCTGAGAGCTTATTTCCAAGGAATACAATCTTTTAAACACCAAACTGAGTCCATAGAGTCATCACTTGTGTTCTCAGCTGAACTGTTAATGTGGTACATTCTTAACTAGTCCTAGCTTTTCACAGGCTTCACTGCCTGGCAGTGAACTGGCCCTTCATCAATGACAAAAACACATTAAGTACTTTGTTTTACACTTAAACTTTCAATCAGCATGTGCCAAAACAGTCAATTTCTTTTCCGTTATAGTCTTTCAGTGGCACTGTT
The DNA here is from genome assembly GCA_029490765.1 of Euthynnus affinis. NCBI lineage: Eukaryota > Metazoa > Chordata > Actinopteri > Scombriformes > Scombridae > Euthynnus > Euthynnus affinis. The sequence goes on from CM055847.1 coordinate 17,113,840, forward strand.
TTTCTCTTTATTTTCAGCTTGTCTTTCATTGCTGCAATATCAGACATGCTGATCAAGTTTGCACAGGCACTCAATGTCCAACATCAATGTGACACCAGCACCATTCACATCTCGTGGTGCTATCTGTTTATCATCTTCAGGGGTAATGAGTTTGACTGTGGGTAGTGTTAACAGCTGATGGGTGTACAATGTTTCTATTTTAATTTTTAGGTTTATTTTCAGTTTACCTTACTAACAAAGAATGTCTCACTCAGATTTATGTCCTTTACTACACTGAAAGATTTGCTTTTTTGTCATTCTTTTTGAAGAAACACTGTTTTACAAAGTGATTTCTGCCATTGCACTTGGAACACACTGAACACAGGGCACTGCTTTAATTGATGTTGTGACCCACACTGATTGCAGTTGTATGCTCCTGTTTTGCTGGTTTGATATCCACATCCTTTCCCTTTGAAGGAATTAGTTTACATTTACCTGAAATAAGAATTGTTGTGTTTTCGTTACCTTAGAATGAGCCCTTTATATCTACATAGGGAGTGAGTTCTCTTCCACAGAGCCTGCTATGTTGCAGCGCCATGTTTCTACAGTAGCTCAGAACAGACAAACCAAACACTGGCTTTAGAGTTTCCCAGGTACCATAGGATCTCTTACACACTTGGAATGGGAGGGGAGGTGTTATCATTTGGTTGCAGTCTGCAACCTCACCACTAGATGACACTAATTCCTACACACTGGGCCTTTAAAAAGGACGTGCTGACAGTCATCTTCTATAGCGACAGAAGCCCCCACCACAATTTCAGTAAATGTCTTAACATACTACTGCCCCAGTTCCATAGCTTGACATATTTTAATAGCCTCTTCCATCATGAGCTCTCTCTCACAGCAGGCACTCTGACTTTTTTGTAAAAATTACCAAAAAAATGATCTTGTCACATATCATTAGAGTTCCCCAGGTCGGTAAAGTTGCATGTTTGTGCCTTTAACTTGATATCAAAAGGCTCATGTTGCTGCTGTATCTGGGATGAAAGACATACTTCTTGTAGATTTTTTTTTTTGTTTTGAGCAGTGGGCATTAAACTTTTTGAGTACCTCTTTAACCTTGTCCTTGTTATCAGAGTTTTCAAACACAAATATGTTGTATACCTCAATGGCCTGTGTGCCAGCTACAGTTAGCAACCATGCAATCTTCCATGCACAGGGTTTACTGTCCAGTCCAACAGCCGTGATGTTACAGTAAGTATTGCTGCTTAAGCTTTTGCCAGTTGCTGTCAACATTTCCAAAGGATTTTAAGCTTTCTGGTGGCTTTGAATTATCCATGTTGCTCCTCACAAGACAATGTGTTATTCCTTATTTTGTTAGAAGGAAAAGAGATCAGACACTATGTGATGTTGCTAGCATGAAGTCCAAAACTTTATTGACCTCTGTAACCTTGATCAATACTGGCCTTGTCGAACATCACTGACACCTACTTGTCATCACATGAGTGATTAACTACATATGACAACCACCACAGCTGGAAAGTATCCATTAATATTTTATGACTAGATTTTATTTTCCTTTTCTTTTTTACAAAATATAAATACTTCACTACACAGCAGAAAAAGAAGCAAAAATGTAATGCTCACACTTCAGCAAATAAAGAAAGGTTTAGTCATTTGACTTTGTGCAACACCCCACACTGTTATCAGTCTCATTTAAAATAATAAACATGCAAATTAAAATCACACAATTTAAATTAAATTAAATTAAATTAAATTAAATTAAATTAAATTAAATTAATAGCAATTAGAAAAAAGGAAAAAAAGAAAAAACAGAAACACTCTTCTTGGTAAACAGTGAACAGTGCATTTTTTAAGGTGAGTGAAGCTTTTCTGCCAACCTAAAAACAGAAAAAATATATTGACAAATCAATTTTTTACACTGTTCATGTTTATGACTTAATCTTATTGAGATATCACACTGAATTTAACCAAAAAGCGCCCAACACCTATTGTAAAAACAATTTATACCAATATGAAACTGGTTAGCATTCAAATAGTAATCTGCAGTCCATTTAAATCATAATCACCATCTAAAACTAGAGTATCAGTAGGGTTTGATTAAGTCACACTGAGTTTACATTATAAAATTAAACTCACATGTCTCCTTTGTCCCCATTCCACATCGTTTCATGAAACCTTAGGTGCTCAGGATCTCTCTGTTGGTATAGTACAAAAACACAATTCAATCCAAACAGCACAATTATTATTCTGACCACTGAGGACATACCATACTAAGATTTAATACAAACATCCAGCTTACCGCCTTGGTTAAGACTATGGGGTGCTCTGGCAAGAACTCTGGCTTCTTTCTGGCCTCAGGACAACTTGCCAAACCAATTAAAAAATCTCTTGTGTAAGATATTCTGCCTACAAACACATAAATGTGAAAATCAATATTAAAGTACAAATCTGGCAAATAAAATCATCAGAGGGAAGACATTATTCTATAATAGATGTCACATGACATTGACGCTTGGTGTCTTACCTTCTTTCTGTTTGTGGAGGTTGATAATCTTGTAGAACTGCTCTATGTCAACATTTGTCTATCAAGTGCAAAATCAAAAAAAATATTTGTAGAAAAACATAATCTTGACAAATGTAACTGCTTAACTGTCACATGGTTTAAAGTCATTTTAATGTCACAAAAACCTCAAACCATGAATGAGCTGGAATTATTTATCAATTAGTCGTTCAAAAATAATTTAATTAAAGTAATCGATTATATAATTTATTAAGCAAAATGCAAAACATTGTCTGGTTCCAGGTTCCAGGCTCAAATGTGATGATCTGCTGCTTTTCTGTTAATATAGAATTGTAAACTGAATATATTTTGGTTTTGGATTATTGTTTGAAAAAAACAACCTCATCTTGGCTTCTGGGAAATTGTAATAGGCATTTTTCATGTTTTTTCACATTGTCTTCTTTAAGATTTCTTACCTCTTGATCCATTACCTCCATCAGTGTCTGTGCACATGTAGCAGCACTTATTTGGGGCTCTAAATGAAGCAACAGAATCCTCATTATGAGCATGCCATTAAAAATGAGCACAATAAAGTTTAAATTAACAACCTTGATCCATTCCTACAAGTCTTGCAGACAGCTTACCGATGTCAACATGGATGCAGCGACGTAGTGGTCTTGCTGGCTCCAGATGTTTTTGGAGGATTCTTCTCCTTGATACCTCCATTCTGCTGTCAGTGATGTTCAAACATATTTTAAGCCTAATACAATCCTACAAGGGTTACTCATCAAATTTGTATTGAGTACTGCTGTATTAATACAGTCAAGACACATACTCATTGTTCAATGTATTAGTTTTCAGTGGTTTCAGAAGCAGGGTTTATAGACCATTAGGGGTCAAAGACACCTGCAACATGTCAGGAATCATTTTACACTTTAAGACAACAGCTTCACAATTTATCCAAGTCTGTCTTAAAACAACAATCAGGTGTCCATATGAACATTGAGGTTTTCCTCGCTGTAATCATTCCTCCTGTTCATACGGGCCATTAAAAGAATGTTATACTTTGGATTTTCAGTTGAAAGTGCATTTACATTTGCTGTCTTGTCTTTTTAGCATAAAATTCCCTCTTTGTGTTTCCTCAGACAGGGTTTCCCTGTTGAGTTGTGGTGGAAGTAAAATAAGAGGGACTTTTGCACTAAATAGACTGTAACATTGAAAGATATCTACTTGATTTGACTAATTTGGACAGCTTCATGTTAGCTTCTCATTCAAATGAATGGGCAAGTGTGTCTAAACCTTTAATCCAGTTACTATAAATACATTTTTGCACAGATGGACACACCCCATCACTTACACTGTAAGTGTATTAAAGGGATCTTCTAATGCCCAGTATGAACAGGAAGAATGATTATGGCAAGAAAACATTATGTCAGTGTTCAATTGGGCTCCTGACTTATTGTTTTAAGACAGACAATTGTAAACCCATCTTTTAATTCAAAAGTCCGAGACATGTACTTGGATTATTATTTAGATGTCAGGCGTTTTTTTTTTTTTTTTGCCAATCCGCAGCAGACAGGTATGTAATGGAAAAAAATATTTGGTGTGCATTAGCTAGATCATAAATATCCTATATAATTTGACAGCAAATTACATAATCCCTTAGAAATACATACACAGACATACATATATGTATACACTATAATGCTATAGAGCAATCACTGACTCAGGATGTACCAGGTTGAGTATAGCATAACAGCTAATGTTAGCAACTGTAGGTTTTATTAAGTTATGGAAAAGTTAAGTCATTTTTGTTGAATTGCTACTAGCTTACGTAAGTTAAATGTAAGCTAACTTTACGCACATTAGTACTAAGTAGAAAGTTAATGTTTCTGAAACTTTTTCTACCGCAATTCTAGGCTATATAAAAGAAACAACTTTGGAAAACAGGTGGACATTTCTTCTTGCTCATTGTGAAGTGTTATATGGCTGACATCTGTGAAAACCGTATGATGTAAACCATGAACTGCACTATAACGGCAGGTGGTTATGATTAGCGGTTTTGTGTTTAACGTCTACACATCATTGCCTTTCAACGGTCGCGATTGTGTCAAGCGATGAAACACGATTACATTACAACTGTAGCATCACCACAAAATGATGTAATCCAGTAAGTTCTAGTTGGCTAAGTGATGGCAAGTGCAACTTCATAGTGATGCAGATTTTTTTAACTCTGCCGAAATCACAATTCTAGCTAGCAACATTAGCCATATAAACTCGTAGGGCAAAATTACTAGCTCGACGTAATGATTTTACAACATAAAGAAGACAATTTGTTTGATTATTCACCTGTTGTTCTACAAAATTCACTCAGCGTGGTTTTCAGTCTGCTCACTTCACCAGTGTCATGCCAGTCAAAGCCAAAAGCTTAACTTCTTCTTCTTTAGTGTTTATTTGATGGTTGGCAAATCAGTTTAGAGGTGCATCACCGCCACCAACTGGACTGGAGCGTGGAATAAGAAATTGCAAGGAAAACCCCTCTAGATTTTTAAATTAAATAAGATTCTTTGAAAAACTTAATGTCACAATATATATTGACTACTGTTTTCCGCCAAGGGACCTGAAAATAAACAATCCCAGTGTTTTGCCTTCCAAAATCTTAACTTCCGGCAAACATATTTAAAACAAAACAACTCCGTTTGTAATATTGTAACAATGCTATCCTCATAAGGGATGATAATTATGATTATCACGGGAGAATAACATTGATATTTTGTAAAATGAGCATACAAGGTATTTGTGGCTTATATTTGACATTGCAATAATTGAATGTGGCTACCTACATACTTTTTTTTTTAAATGACCATCAAAAAAGGTCAAAAATGCTACCAAGCTCCTTTTTTCGAAGTAAAAAATTGTCCATAACGTTCTCAAACAGGGATTTATTACAATATGATATAGCTTTTTAATAAGGTACTGTGAGGTCCCTGCTTTGAGCTTTTTTTAATTCATGTACAATGACTGAAACCCAAATGACACAAATTGATACTGGAGAATTTCGAGCTCCTGTACCTACTATATGATATGAATGAATACCATTGCATGTTCAGGTTTAAAACGTTTTTTTCCCCCCTAAAGATGTGACATAATTTTGTATGTTCTGACATCGCTGTAGTTTTCACTGCCCAACTCATTCTCACAATCCAAGAGGATGCTACATCTACACTGGTGTTAAGCCATTTTTTTAAAAAAAAAAAAATCAGTTTCTCTCTCCCTAGTGATCATTATTAAATCCTGCTCTTAAACTAATGTATTTTTATAAAAGGCAAATATATCCCAACTTAAAATTCAATCAACACTGAAAACCACTTCAGGGTATCCCATTGAACTTAATCTTAAAAGTGATAACTGATCTATTAATCTCTTAATTGAGGATTAGCCCGTTCTTTACATTTAAGACTTGTCATCAAGCAAACTGGTTTACCCTTTCAAAGATCTGTGAAGAAAGACAGACAATAATTCAAAAGTATGCATTTTTATGAAAAAAGATCTGCATTTTTTACAGTAACCACAGATTGTAAAGTGACTTTTCCGTACATTTTTCTGCAATGTGTTGGTAGTTGTATTGAACATACTTTAATGAGAAAACCAAAAATCAAGTATTTCACTCTTAAGATGAGCATTGCAAACAAAGCCATAATTTGTGAATGAACTATATTCACATATATATTACATCACAATAAACCAAAATGTGGCTGGAAAAAAAAAAACTAGCTAAATTTACTGTTCACAATCATGTTTGCAGTCATGCCACATTAACACTTGAAAAAAACAAAAAGGCAAATGCTTCCCTTAAAGTCAGCTGTGTTTTAATAAACATTGGGTGCATGTCCAAACCAGTGCTCAAGTATGTAAGGTGCCATGAAAACCAATGTCACACAAATAGTAGCTGTATTTTTCTGGAACCTATTGGTCTTCCACTGAGTTCCTCAATTGCTGTCAATGCCTCTGGACGAGACTCAAATACTACAGTTGCAGAAGTTGCTCCACTCTTGTCATACTGCAGTGACACAGATCCAGGGATAATACGATATCCATAGCAAAAGTCATAGATTTCTTCGCTTTTGATTTGAAATGGTAAGTTGACAAGTTTTATACAGGTGGGACCATCAAAATTCTGCCCTGAAGAGCCAAAGCTGCCGTGGATGCCATTATCGCCGTCCTGTGGAGCAAAACGCCCTTCTGTATAAGGCTCATAATCATAGCCTTCATGGACTTGGGACTGTGCATTAGTCATTGGTATATTACTATTATGACGGATACGCAAGTCAGGGTACTCTACGAAACCAGGGCGAGAGGATACCTCGTTGCTTCTGCCTGAGTACCGCTCCTCTCTTAGCAGTTGGTCTTGCACCACTGGTGGATCAACACCCAACTCCCGCATCTGAGAATGTGAAATACATTTCAGTGAGACTTCTGACCCAAGAAACCTTCGTCCATTAAGAGAGAGTGCTCTTGTGGCCTCTGCCTCAGACTGGAAGAGAACCAATGCCTTCCCAACCCCAGCACCTGTATTGTCGTGCAGCAAAAACACCCTGTCCTCTGTGACGCTGAACTCAAAGAAGAAGTCCATGATCTCAACTTTCCGCACATCAAATGGCAAATTCCGCACAAACAGACACATTTCCTCAGAGTCATAAGGATTACCGGCGTTTTCAGGAGGTTGGGCATCCATGTTCTGAGATTCTAGAAGGGTGATCATGTTCTCTCTTGAGATTGGGCGTACAAAAACCCATCGGTTGAAAAACATAACTTTTTCATAAGCTGTGGCATCAGAATAGTCTCGCAGACTTTTGAACAGTACAAATGCAGATCTGGTTCTTCTCCCATCATTGCCAATCATGTACAGGATCTGGTCATCCTCAAGCCTTGCGTTGCGAAAAAGCTTCTTTATGTCGTGTTTTTCCACTGCATAGGACAGGTTTTCCAAAAAAATACAGTACTCTTCGTTAGAAACAGTGGACCTCTGGGCCAATGGTGATTGTGACCTTGCATGATATTGTGGATTCCTCTGATTGCGAACAGGTGATCTCTCTCTCTCAACCTTTCCAGCCGTGTTGGAACCAACAGCTCGATGCCAATCATCTTCTGTTGTTGTGTAGACCTCCACATACCTTGACCCCATGTATTTCCTATCCCGCCTCAGGCCTTCGCTTGCATCCTCTCTTGTTGCAAATCTGACAAGACCTCTCCCATTGTTTTGGCCCTTTTGATTTTTCAATAAGACTATTTCGTCAACAAGTAAACCACTAAAAAAGTTAAGCACGTCCTTTTCAGTCACAGAGAAGGGCATTCCTTTAAGAAACACACGTAAAAAGTCAGAGTTTGAAGGCCTTTGGTGCCGAGGTGGAGAGGTATGACCTGATCGGCTACCTGATCTCCTGCCCGGTTCATGGTCCACAGATCTTCTGGCACGTCTTGTGTTCTCCTCAAGTAGCCTCCTTTTCTCCCGCTCTACATTTCTTGTACTTTTTTCAAGCATACTCTGCATCTCTGCTTTACTACTTAGCAGCAATGTAATGGGCAATCCTTTAATGCTACCCCCTGACCGTGTCATGGCTCTTCTCGCATCTTCATCTGAAGCAAAAATAATGAAAGCTTCGTCTCGCTCCCCACCAATTATATGCACCCCTCCATCTGGAATTTTGAGGCCAGTGAAGAAGTTACGAATATCCTGAGAACCTGCTGTGACTCTCAGTCCCTGTAAACGGATGACGACCGCCATGCTGAGACACAAACAACAGCACCTGCAGACAGATAGAATAGCATTATTGCCAACAGAGTTTCTCTATCGCAACGTCAGTTTCTTGGAATTCCAAGATAACACCGCTGAACCTAAACATCAATGTAAGATAGAGAACATCAAGGACAAGGGACAATCATCGCCCACAACAGCCACCTTTAAAACAGAAAAGAGTGCTGATTTCAAATTGGTGAGGTTAATAACAATTCAACATACACTGTAGCTCATGCTCTACAATGAAAAGTCTCACCACACAATAAACATGAAGCATCTGTCTTGTGAGGTGAAATGGCAGCTAAATTAAGTAAAATATGAAGTACGAACCACTTCCCAAACAACCAATCAATTTCTTTCACTGTATACTCAGAGTTCCACACAAGACTCTCCACTTTACCATGAATAACCTCCTCATTAATTGGATATTTCTGAAAAACACCAATGGCGCAAAATTCACCAGTTCAAAGATGCAATCAGATGCTGGCTTAAAAAGGACAACATGGCAATGAGTCAAAATACCCAAAACCATTAATAAGAGCATGATAATTATCCATCTGGCACAATCATTTACTTTCTTGCCCTCAATCAATTTAATCAAACCCCTACAATCAATCATACTACTGGAAAATGTAAAAATCAATTAATAAAATCAACCATATATCTTATACTTTTGCAGAAAGTGTTGTGTACACCTTACATATTAATTGCACCGACTAACATTCTTAAATCTTTGGTTAACTATTATAATTCATCACATACAATCCTACAAAAGAAGACCAAAGGCTAATAGACTGAACATGTGTCACCTTCCTGATTGCATCATTCCACAAATGACTCCGCCATAGCCACCATTTAATGTTTATGATCCTTCCTTCAACCAACATTAATACTGCGTCCAGGAGTTGCCCATCACAATGGTTAGGTTGAAGATTTTCATGTTTACCAAGAGGTATTTCCCCTTATTCAGCCAACAGTGATCCATAATGGTAGGGTTGAACAAGTATCTCCCCGATGCATTTGGAAGGGCTTTCAAAAGGAGACAGCCTTGTCGATCCATCATGTATTCAGTCTTGAAATGCAGTCATGGAAGAAAGCAGTCCTTCACCTGGGACACAGCTACTACACAGCAAAGACAACATCACTATGATGTTATGATCACATAATATCTATAAAGCATTTGTATTCTATTTGCTATATCAGCAACAGCTATGGTCCAACCAAAGCAATAGACAACAATTTCTAAACATGACATACACCCTTAACAAATGCCAACACAATCAAAATTGTCTGGCAGTTATGAAGAGCTCTGTCACTTTTAATAGTCAGGGTAGTGCGGTGTGTCAAAGGACAGGTTCACAATTTTTCAAGCATGTCTCAAAACAATCAGGAATCCAAAAGAACATTGAAATAGATCCATTCATAATGCACTTTCAATGTAAGCGATGGCTTCAGATAAACTTTTACATGACTGTGGACACACTGGATTTTGGCCTTTGCACTGACAGTACATTTGAAGGAGATATTTTAATAGCCATAGCCAGCAAGAACAGGAGAATGATTACAGGTTCACCGCAAAATAGTGATGATTCCTTATGACAAGTGTAGCTGATTGGTACAAGACCTTTAATCCATCGCCCACAATGAATTTCGAGTGAAACCAAATAGCAATTCAGCTTGACTTTCAAGCCATTGGATGGCTACACACAGCCATCAAATACCATGACAACTAACATCACCTCATGTTGTAAACACAATACAAACATTAAGCACCATACTTCACCGCATTATATCCTAAGCCACTGATAAACACAAGCAATGACCAGTTAGCCACTTAACCATGTGACACCTAGCTAAAGCCTTCAAAGTTGGTCATCCAGATATTTAAATTCACCATGCAGCCAATACAAACTCATTGACAGTGTTGCCAGATGTACAGCCACTGTGTGATCATTAATGCCAAAAGTCCAATGATATGAACTCTGGAAAAGAGAATCAGGTCCAGACATTATCCAGAGTTGCCCTTTCACACATGTAATACACAACAGGCTTCCTACTGGAAATACTCCATTTGGTTTAGACAAGGGTGGCACCTGAGTAGAGTGTGCAGGAGGCAGGACATGACACAATAGGTACGCTGCAGTTATAATTTGACATTTTTATGCTTTTCACCAGAAATAAAAAAAAGGCTTTTATAAGTAATCACAGGACATCTTCTCTCTCATTAGCACTAGATTCACAATGGAGCATCCAGGCCCAGTCAAAACAACAGAACTTAGCCAGCCTGCTGTGTTTATCCAGAGCCAGCCACATGACAGAAACATCACCAACACACCCCAACGAAATACAAATTCTCTGGAAAATGAGCTGCCGTATCCACACATAGGCTCAATTGGACATTACACGGACTTCGTACTAGGGAGTTGGCCGGGTGAAGTCCGTTTAAGTCAGGTCCAACTGATTTGGACATCTACATTCACACATACAGCTCTTTAAGGTAATGTCTGGTTAACTTCAGAGTTGCAGTGCACGAATGAAAGGGTTTTAACAGACTATCAGTAGTTGTGATCGGTCTTCACTATCAATTTCATTTATATCCCTACATGATCACACATCTCTAGTCACATGATGTCTTTTCAGTTTGTTGATGATGAACGTCACTCACGAGCACGGCTGTTGTTCTCTTGCGAAAGTTTGAACAAGAGATAGCTTACACACAAACTCACAGTAATATAACTAATACGTCTGCAATTTCATTTTTTTTTTAAATAACGTCTAGATTTGTAGGCTGTCTGAGGGTCGTTCGTTTCTATGAACGCGTTTTCTGAAATTACAAATTTACTCCTATTTGCTCTCTAGGTTATAACTCGCGCACGATAATTTTCCTCACGATACGATAACTTTAATCCTCTGGTACGATACTGAAGGATTTCCCATCTGGTAACACCGCTCACCGATGAACCGTGGCTGCCCAAAAACACAGTAACGCTAGCTACATCACCACCCATACTCCGCAATCTCGTTGAACCAGTCGTCATGACAAACACCGACATTTCACCGCCAACAGCAACGTCAATTGGCGCTAAATAACACAACCAACACGTTTAGAAACCACTATAACGTTGTGTGCAATTCAACGTGGCTAACACTGTTCATTTCGTCGGCCAGCAAGGTGGCCTACGTTGCAAACGTACTCGCCGTCCAAGCAAATACAATTCACCAAAATGTCGAGCTAAGCTAACTTCAGCTAATTGTGTAGCCAGCTAGGCCTTTAACTTACTTTACGGGCCAAGACTGACCTGCGGCAAAGAGATTATATTCCTTATGTAGCCTGTAAATCAAATCTTCAACCAACGACAAAACTTACACAAAGTGACAAGCACAGTTTCTTGAGCAAATATGTGAATTGTGGACAAAATCAGATCAGTTTCGCTCTGCTTCGTATCGTCTCCTTGTTCCTTCTCCTGTTTTTCTTCTTCGCCTCCGCTTTCTTCTTTTTCCTTTGTGTTTATTGGCGGCTCGCAACCCAACTTTAAAGGTGCATACTGCCACCTACTGTGTCGGAGTGGGTACCGTGGCGTTTATCTGAATACTAATTGGTATGTATACGTTTTTTATGTCTCTGAATTATTTTTACTACAATGTATATCTATCTATCTATCTATCTATCTATCTATCTATCTATCTATATATATATATATATATATATATATATATATATATATATATATATATGTATATATATATATATATATATATGCGTGTGTGTGTGTGTATATGTATATATATAAATTTCCATGTGCCCATCATCAAGATTCTCTGAATCAACTGTATATATTGTCAAAAATCTTGATTATTGAAACGTCTTTCTTCCACCTCTTTTTGTTTGTTTAATAGCGGCGTGAAAGATGCATGCCGCCACCCACTGTATCGATGGGACTGTGTCATATCATGACGTCATCTATATATAAGATCAAGGGGTGTTCCATAAAGCAAAAGCAGGTCCTTTTTATCATGGTCTCATGATTTCTCACCTCATATATATTTCATATGGAACAATAAGCACATATTGTATAAACACAAATCTATCTTTCTGAATCATGGTTCCAAAACATCATCATCATTATTCTGGTGGATCAGCTGTTTAACAGGGATGGGACATTATTTACTTATGAGTTTTCATCACAATACAACTTCCCTGTAACACCTGGGGAATATGCAAAGGTTTCTGATGGAACCCCTTCTGGTATATATATGCTATTTAGGCAACAACCACAGGTTAACCATCAGTTTTCACTGTGTCTTACTCCAGTGCACTCTCCTTTAGGGAAATCTAGTTTTTCTTTGCATCCCTGTAATAAATCCATAAGATTCCTTTTTTTTTTTCAAAAAGACATCATCACAATACCATATGTGATCTCATACTGGAATCACTTTGTGAATAACATGACATGGACAAAGGCCTGGTTCCTACCTAGGTGGCATCTGATAATAAAATTAAGGATGTTTCTTTCAAACTCACAGATTTATTAGATACATTTTTGAAATTCAATTCAGAAAAGCTATTGATATGAGTTGTACATTTTGTTGTAGCTTCCCTGCTGTTTACTCGGTACTGCCCTTTTGTGAGACTCATGGAATAATGTATGTTTATCAACAGCCATATAAATTAATATTTAATAATATTTTGGAAACATGTACTGTTTCTAGAAAATAACTATAAATTGAATTATCAGCTATATATTACAAATCTTCATTTCCTTCCATCTTCATTGGCCAAATTTCATATTCATAAAAGCAAATTCACAGATAAAAAGCCAAACTTCTTAGTTTTTACAAAGGTCAACAAGTACATTGATTCAATTTAATTCCCCTCTAATCAAAAGGCTGTAAAAACTATGAATTCCTTTTTGTTTAAAGTCTTTGTATGAGTTGTAACCCCCTCCCTCCTCCCCTGCTCAGAGTTTGTTCATACATATGTGTGGATCTATGGTTTCATGCAAGCACACAGATACACTGTAGTCAGAATAGAATAGATCTTTTCTGTTAAATTGAAATATGATGAAATGTAATGACTTACCTCAGTTATTACTATCAATGTAGTACCCTACTTACAGTACATGCACACTTTAAATGATAAGTTCACAATTTTTCAAGCGTGTCTTAAAATAACTGCCAGGTGCCGATATGAACACTGAAAGAGGTTTTCCTCGCTGTAATCATTCCTCCTGTTCATACAGGCTATTAAAAGATCCCCTTCAAATGTACTTTCAATGGGGACCAAAAAGTCTGTGTCCACAGTCATTTTGTGCAAAAAAAAATTAAAATAGATCTGAAGCTTATATGAGGCTTCAGCAGTCTGAGTTAGTCATATGAAATTGATATCTGCCACATTTAGTCTTTTTGGCATAAAATTCCCTTTTGGTGTTTTTGCTGACTGTTTTCCTGTTGAGCTGTAGTGGAAGTATCATAACAAAAAGAGGGACTCTGGTGCTAAAAAGACTTTATGATATCTACTTGGTTTGACTAATTTGGGCGGCTGAAGCTTCATATAAACTTTTGAATACATTTTTACACAGAAGGAAGCTTGTGGATTTTGGCCCCCAGCACTTACAAGTGTATTATGAAGGTATCTTCTAATGCTCATTATGAACAACAGAAGAAATAATTATGACAAGAACAAACAATTTCAACGTTCATTTGAGCAGCTGACTGTTGTTTTAAGACAGAGCAATTGTTAACCCATGCTTTAAATTGCTCGGTTGTTTATGCCAACAAAAGTTGGCTATTTTAAGAGAGCAAGATTATGTTTGCAACATAGACTGCATTGTTGAGATCTGCAGGAAACGTTTTCAAGAGACTAGGCACCAAGTAATTTTTATAGGCTCTACCACACAGGACATAATTAAAACAATGTTAATGATTGAGTTGCTAAGCTTGAGTAGATCGATTTGTTAACATTTTATTAAATCAGGATCAACATGAGGATTTGAATACATCTGTGACATCTTAGATATTCTTTGAAGGCTTCAGGTAACTATCGGACCGACTTGACTGCAGCTTTCTATCAGTGCCCCCTGCTGCTGCTGCTGCTTGATCCCGTCCACTTTCCAGTTGAGGCGCAGTTCATCTCAAACGAGCCTATTAGTGGATGGCTCGGATGAATCGGACCCGCAGTGCGCTCCAGGGTTCGCGCCTGCTGTGCTCCCTCATCATGTGATGCTGTTGAGCACAGCAGTCACAACGAGAGCTACGCTGTCAGGACGAGTGTGTGGAATAAAAAAAAAGGTACTACACTTCAAAGACATGTTTATAATCCTTCCAGCGAAGCAAGTTGACAGTTTTTATTGTAATTTACATCTTGGCCAAATTAAGACACTTTCTGTGGCTTGGTCTTCGTGATCGTTTGTGTTTTTCCTCCAACTCTTGGATAACTATGTGAGCTTCATGCTAGCTCTATCAACAACCACCGAAGCTGAGTCTGAGCAACAGCAGCAGCGGAGCCACTGAGCCGACGATCATTTCCCACAGCTCCGTATGGATTTGACGTCTGCCTACATTGTTGCTTGATGTTTCGCAGAGGGTCTATTGCCGGTGATTTCGAAGATGGGGGAGCCGTGTGACCTTAAGCACTTGGTAAAGTGAGTATCTCGAGAACCGCGGCGCTACGTTAATTCTGGCAAGCCATCTTACTACACACAAGTAAGACAAAACATCACCAGCTAGCATGCTAGTAACTGTTAACGCCGGGTACAGAGACTCGAGTATACGAGTCCATTATATCCTAAAACGGAAACGTATCTGAAACCCTTCCTGCTAATTAATAAAATTAGAAAAGTAATGAGTTCGCCAATAAGCAAGAAATCCCAAATTACCGCGACTTCACACATCCGGTAGAGCTCAAAGATCGATAACTAAAATATAAGTTTAGTAGCGTTAGCTCTTTGCTGCTAGTGCGAGAGTTAGCTAACCTAGCTAGCTGCTAATGCTAGTAATTCCTCGGCTAACGTTTTTGGAAACAAATGCGATTGTTTACCTCTGCTGCACAGCCAAAAAAATGTTAAACATCACGTTGACCGCATTTTCAAGCATACACCTGTCGCCAATCTATATTAACATGCATGAATTATACATATCATAACACGAGCTAACGATATCTTTATAGATGGCCCACGAAAGCTCTGTTAATGTTAGCTTAATGTTACCCAAGTTAGCGTAGCTGGTTCTGGTAATGTTTATAAACCAGCGTCACAGTCAAATAGCTAAATTAATGTCGTCCCATCTGGCAGCTAACTACTTCTACATATGTTGTACTACTACTCGTTATTAAAGGTTGGTGAAATACTTCACTAAATTGGGTTTGCTATACATCCTTCACTCGTTTTCACAGTGGGTAGGTTCATCCTTTTAAAGGCCATGTTTTGGCTGCTTTCAGTCCTCCAGCACTGGCCATGCTGTGGCTAGTTAGTTGCTTAATATGCCTCGAACCAGTCGCCGTTTGTTGTCAAGAGTGTCGATGTGTTTGTTCACATAAATCCTCATTCAACAGACACCCTTTGTTTTCTGTAGGCCATTTGCTTTTGCTTTACATGTCTAGTAATGAGATGCATGCTCGCTGCTTGTCCTGCATCCATGTTTTTCCATTTATCCTCGACCATGATGTGCTATATTTAAACCACAGGTGAATGTAACCATTTGTTTTTGTTGTTGTTGTGACGCTACTAGGTAGAGTAGAGAGCCACACCAGCAGAGAAAGGGGGGAAATCTTTGTCTCAGATATATTAGGACGTGCAATGGGCTTCTCTGCCACATTGCAACAATAGATAACAATCTAAGGAATGGACGCCTGTAAGAGAAGTCATGAGTGTTCGCTTGAAAGCATGGGATATCACGTACTTTTTACATGGTGCACATATGTATGATGCTTTTGTACAACTCAGTCATACCATTAAACACCAATATTTAGTATGCCAGACAAAAAGTTGGGTTCCTGCATTTGCCTTGCCTCAGATGTTGATGATGACAAAATTATAACTGTTCCTGACAGAGTAGCTGTAAGCTTTAATGGATAAACAAGACCCGGTTCATCGCAACCCCTATCTTTCTTTTTGTCAGGTGTGGCGTCACTTTGGAGGGCTCATTTCTCTGATTTGGATTATTCTTGGCCAGCAGCCTCTTCAGTCCTACTAATCCTAGACGAGTTTCTCAATGGACACTCTGCTCAAGTCAGAACTCAGGTATTAGACAGTACAAAATGCAGTTCACAGTGTATGTCTGTTTTGAATTAGTTTGATATCAATTTGGGACAAAATTGTTTGGTTAGATTTGTATTTTGTTTTGGATGCAGTCTGTGCACATCTTTCTCGCATCAATTTACTGTTGAAATGTTTGATTTCAAGCTTACCCAAAGTCCTGTCATTATTTATACACTATTAGTTATTTGAACATTAAAAATACAAGACTGTCCTCTGCAAAGAGTTTTTGTCTCTTTGTTCTCTTTTTTTTTTATTTAGACGACTGATAACATGTTGTCTTCATATGCTTATTTTTTTTACCTACTAGTGTCTATGTACTGAAATGTACATACATGCAATGCAATGTACATCAGAGAAGTGTCTGTGTTAGTAGTATATGATGGCAGAAAAGTCTCTGTATAGAAAGTGAAGACATGTCATTTACTTCACTTGCATGAACAAAATGACTACAACATTAGTAGGAAAGGAGACATCTTTTAGATAACTTTACAATTTCTTTGATCTAGTAGCATTTGTTTTTATGTCTTTACGGGGTCTATGGATGAACATAAAGCTGGTGTTGGATATTAGGTGTGTTTATGCCTAGTGTTTCTTAGCTTAAAAAGTAAAACACTTGTGCATCATAGTTGGAAAAACACTTTTATGGTGGGTGTAATACATTTTTGCAAGGTCAAGCTAAAATGTTGAAGTTCTTGGTCTAATAGGTCCAGTCCATTAATCATTTGATTGTAGACTGCTAGTTATAGCTCTTTCTATATAACTGAATGTCACTACAGATTCGTCCCATTTTGAAGGTCAGAGAGAAAAAGGAAGTCCTAAAGGATTAAATGACCCAATTGTTGCCTAGCATCCATATTGAGCCTACCCTAAGGAAAACACACATGCATTAATAGAACAAAAAAAGCACCGAAAACCCAATTATTCATAATGTCTTTATATGTTGAATACTTACACCTCTGTGCTTCTTTGTTTTTTGTCATTTGTTGCCTTTGCTTTTTTTTAATTGGCAACACCAGTTGCTAGTCTCAGCAATGTAGACTAGCTCTATATATATATATATATATATATATATATATATATAATAGGAGTCAGAAGTTATTTTACACCCTTGTTTTAAGGACAGATAATCTAAATACACTCTTCATTATTGCTTTTATGTTTGTTTTTTGTGGGGGAGGTCTTCTTACAGTCTGCTATACTTAGGTTTAGGGTTACAGATACACAAGGATGAACTGAATAGAACATAACAATAGAAAAAATAGTCTTTAAACCAAAGCTCACACCACACTTAACAGCAATGTCACAAATTTATTGTAACATGGTAAATGTAAACATTCATATCTGTCGTCATCATCATATTCATGAGGGAACAGTGTTAAAATAGTAAAGAGCTGATGTGCAGACAACTGCACAAACAGATTCAGAAAGAATTTTGACTGTACTTTTAATGCCAAAAACTGAAGAGAATAGATAAAACATGGCAATACTTTCTAAAAGGCTGTGTAATATTGACGAGACAAGCACACAGTTTTTAAAATGAAAGATGAAAAAGTGGTATTAAGGGCACCATCTATTGTAAAATGCTGCATAATTTTTTGGAGTGTGAAAATTTAAATGGATAGATGGAAGCAAAAGCAGATTTCCTAAAGTAGAATTTAACTGTGCTGTATTTTTTCCTCAGACAAGTGGATTTCTGAATTCAGTTAGCAGGATATAAAAACCTTAGCTCTTGAACATTTGTCTTGCAATCTAGGCTTCTGTGAAAGCAATCTCATCGGACACTTATTTAATACTTTCATTTTCTTTCCCTGCATGTGGTCCATGATTCAGCACTGTTATCTCACTGTAAGAAAGTCCTGGAGTTAAATATCTTGTGGGTAGCTTACAAGCTCATTCCATTGAATGGGTTTCCTATGGATGCAGTTTTCTTCTACACTAAAGTCATACATATTAAGTATTAGCAGTGCTCTTGCCATTACTTTTGAGCAAGGCACCTCACTTATAACTGGAGTCTTAGGCATTTGAGAATGATAATCCACATCACCTAAATGGTTAGGATGGATCAAATGCAGAGGGTAAATTTCTCAAAACAGAGCTGTTAAGCACTTTCTCTCAAGGTTTGATCTCATGGTTAATGAAATAGTCAAGACCACCAACACCATGCTGAGTATTCATGTAGTTTTAGACAAAAACACTCCAATGTTAATAGATTTCTGTTGAAAATACTTACATATGCCGTCAACAGCCATCCAAAGCCCTACACTTTTATTCTGTTATTCTGTTTCAAATAAATTAGAAATGTATGATTTTTATTTAGTTTTCAAGTAACTAGGGCATCTACTCCTTCCTTTCAGTTATCAAGTGGTCTGTTCTTCATGTAAAACTCTCGAGAAAATCCAGTATACTGTATCTGACATCTATAGGTCAGTGAACCTGACAGCCACAAGAGTACATTGTGTCATTTACCTACCATTTAAATCCGTTGCTCTCAGTCAATGTCTGTTTGTCATTGTACCAAGTTGTGCACATAGCCTACACACATACGACTGATGTGATATATCTTGAATATCCATTCAGTGAGCTTTGTCCCATTCCCCTCATTTCCTGTCACTCTTCACTATTTAATGTCTTGTAAATGAGAAATGGCCACATGAGCATCCTGCAAGGTTTCTTTGAGAGTTTTGGTTGATTTTATTCCCCCTGATCATCTAAAAAGTGTTATTTGTTGTGTTACATGAACTTTGTAAATTGATTTTTGTCTTTCCTCTGTTTTATTTTCCTATGAACCACAGAGAGGAGGGGAGTAGTGCTTCGGTAAGTCTTAACTTAACAAAGCTAATATGTGTTAATGTCTGCTTTCATTTTAGTATATTGGCAAACTTTCTTATGATATAATTTCAGGTTTTTCTCGGGTCACAGGTTTTATTTGTGGTGTCTCTTATTGTAGGTAAAGGTGGAGGGCCTATCCAAGGCAGCTCTAATCAAAAGCCTGTCTCCTAGAGTCGTGCTATCCAACCATCTCTTGCCTAAAGGGACCAAGATGAAGGTCAACCTAGAGGATCAGGGTCGTCAGAAAGTGTCCTTCAGCTTCGCGCAGACCAAGAAGCCACTGCAGAGCTTGTTCTTCATCCCTGCCAGCCCTGATAAGTCTGTTGCTGAGCCCAACGCTGCCTTGTCACAGTCAGCCTCAGACAAAGGTGGACAGAGTACAGACAGCAAACCTGAGAAAAAGCAGACACCCGTGGTGCCAACATCAATGGTAGAGACACCTTCTCAAACACCAGTCACCTCAGCTACTAAACCGAAAACGGATTTAACAAAGATGCATTTCAAGAAACAAATTCTCAGTGTATCTGTGTCTGAAGAGAAACCAACATCTGTTGTGCCAGAGGAGCCACACTCCCCTGAACTGCAGGTTCTTCAGAAATCAACAAGTAAGAGTGAAAATGAATTCCCAACACCTCAGCCCCAGAATGTTGCCAGAGTCTGCCTCTCTGAGAATCCTCACATTGAAGCTGCTGAGACAAGGGTAACCTCTAGTCTCAAGAAACCCGCTGCATCCTCAGGAAAAGATGGAGAGAGTTCCAGCAGTACTGAGCAGGATAATAAGGTATACAAAAGGAAAACCAGGTCCCAATCTGATAGTGCTCCCCCTGGCTCAGAATCTGATGGAGATTCAGTCCAGATGTCTTCCAGCCGCAAATCAGTTGACTCCAAAAGTAAAACAAGCTCGGACAGCAGAAGCAAAGCAGTAAAAAAGTCTTCCTCTGGTTCACATGTGGAGGAAAAGGAAAAAAGTTCCTCTAAGCGGTCAGAGAATCATGAACGGTCTTCTAGTTACTCCAAATCAGACCGCGATTCTAGACACACATCATCGCGCTCATCTCGATCCGACAAAGACCGCAGAAGGTCCAGGTCTAGATCACGGTCTAGATCAAGAGGGTCTCGAACAAGTTCATCTCAGTCCAGATCAGAGAGATTCAGAGGCGACAGAGGATCACGCTCTGAAAGGTCATACTATCATGATTCTGATAGAAGATCACACCGGAGTTCTCCACGCAGAGACAGGAGACGTTCTCGTTCTCGCACTGACAGAACTCGGGACAGTTCTGACTCTGAAGATGACCACAGGAAGACGCGGACAAGGACAAGTGACTCCAGTAGATCATCCACCCACTCAAACTCTCATAAAGAGTCAAAATCCTCTTCCTACTCAAAATCTGAGAAAGCAGCTAAATCTGTAGATTCTCCTCATTCTTCAGAGTTGGATAAAAGAACACAATCCTCAAAGTCTGAAAGGACTTCAAAGCGGCTGTCAGACTCTGATTCACAGCGCAAGTGCTCTCCTGATCTGGACTCAAGTTACCGTAAGTCTAGCACCCATCATAAGTCAGAGAGCAACAGCAAATCCACTTCTTCCAGCCAGCATACCCACTCTCAAACATATGAAAAACGGCAGAAAAGCAGCTTGAGTGACTCTGAGGCAGATCATAAGGGAAAATCACAGGCCCCTGAAAAAAGCTCTGGTTCGGAGGACAACTGTAAAAACTCCCAAAAGAAGACCAGTAGACAGGACTCGAAACAGATGACCCCCTCTAGGTCTTCTGTGAAAACCACTGGACATGATAGACAATCAAATGACATTTTTCACAGCCCCAGCAAAGCACCAACATGTGCAGCCACCACAGAGTCCTGTTCTCATAGTGAGCATGGCTCTGAATCCCAATTAGATGATACAAACCAGAGAAATGAACAAGGTAATCAGGATGTTATGGAGATGGTCTCATGCACTGATAAGAGTTTGCAAGAACCATCATTCAACAGCTCAAACGAATCAATATCAGGTCTCAAAGTAGAGAATAAAAATGCCTCAGCTATAAGCTCAAGTGAAAGCCTAAAGCATGTAAATGTTGCCTTGGAAAACTTGACCAATTTTCAAAATAGACCACATGTTAACTCAAATGCAACAGTCTTAAATTCGTGCAGTAGTAATGATCACATAATGTACAGCCAGGACATGGAAGTTGTTGACTGTTCTCTAGGGCCAAAGTCCTCACTTGATACAGCAGATATAACTGTCACACATGATGCTCAGCAGAACACTAAACCAGAGATTGTTGAGTTGAAGCAAGTGTTGACTGTCAATGAGCAGTCTGGCACAAATGCACCACTCAAATCTGATTTATCATGTCTTGAATCTGAGAATCAGCTGACATATGGCCAGCAAAATACAGATACAGTTAAAAAGAGCGGCAGTACAACCAAAAAATCTCGATGGGATATTGTTGGGCAGGACACCTCAGAGAGTGATACTTCACAGAGGACACTTTGTGCAGAAATGAAACCTACTGTTAAAAAAGTGATCTCCGTCAAAAAAATTGAGTTTTCTAAAGACGATAGCCAGCAAGACTCTGATATTAAAGACAATACTCTGCAAGAAGCTGAAACACATTCCAAACTGGTGAGGCAGACTGAGATCTCTAAGCAGGAAGTTGGCTCAGACAGCACATCTATGACTGACAGATGCAAAGACCAAAGTGAGCCTTCACTAGCAAGCACCAGCATTGACCACTGTGACTTAAAACGGACTGTTTCCCAAAAAACAAACACAGATGAGCCCATGCACTTAAATGATACATCACAGGTCGACAAAGCTGCACAGATGCAGAGTTGGAACGGTGACGATCATGAAGAAAAATCAGAGGATAGTGCTCATAAGAGCAAATTGAATAAAAGGACGTCACTCAGTCGGGATGCATTAGGAGGACAGAGTGAGGCCAGTGATAGTGACAACTCAGAGTATGACTCCGATTGCGGAGAGGCTATAAAACGGTTGCACTCAGTAGTGGTGGTGCCAAAGAATTCTTCCCTAACAATGGATTCACAGGACACTGGAGCTTCCCCGTGCAGTCCAATTAATAATTCAGAACTCCAGATTACTAATATAGTAGCTGGCGTGAATACCAGTGAAATCCAAAATCATCCCTCCATTGCATTTGGGGAAACCAGTGCAGGTGTAAGTGATTCATCTAATGCCAGTATGTTGTGTCAATCCCAGAGTAATATGATTGATAGCACTAGTCACTCGGAGGGTTCCAGCTCTGTTGGTGTCCAGCCTTACACGACTGGTCATATCAGTGCCCATGGAAGTGCCACAGGTCCTGCCCACAGCCTTGATAATTCCAGACATTGTGAGCAAGGACACACACAACATAACGTAAGCAGCAGAGGTGAAAGGATGTACTCCCATTACAAACATGATGATTTCTCCAATGCTGACAACATCAATGACAAGCACGGATTCGGCCTGCATTGGGATTTTTCGCAATCAGAACAGCCCAGTAGTACATATCAGCAGCCAGACAGCAGTCATGAGCCACAGTTACCGAACACTAAACTGACAGAAAACTCTCCCAAGGGACAGGAACACAGGCAGAATAATGCGTCCTGGAACCACCAAACCCCAAACATGCAGACTAGCAGAAAATCCTACCTCCATGTGCATGAACATTATCAGGACACTGCAGGTGAAATCCATCCTGACTCGCTCACTAATGACCATGATGACTACAGTGGCGATAAACCATCCAATCATAGTAAAACAGCTGTTGAATGCAGCACACCTAACACTCCAGGGTCATCAAGTTTTGTACAAGGTCATGAAATAAGCAGCAACAGCAGGGGCTCTGCTGTGCCTGATCCCCCAAGAGAAGACAATTTCAGGCCCCACAGAGGCAGGGGCCCTCCCAAGAAAAGGCGACAAGAGATCGAGTCCGATTCAGACAATGAGGCAGAAGCTGGGCCTGCAGACAAGAGGGAGCGTCAAGGTGATATTGATGTCTCTAAGGAAACTCTTGTCAAAGCTGAGGTGAACCGCCCATCACTCACTCTGCGGGACTTTCAAGACTCCAATAAATGGAAAGACTTGTCCAGGTCTAAAAAGATGCCGCCCTATTTCGACTTGATTGAGGAGAATCTGTACTTAACTGAGAGGTAAGGTGTTGTTCAGCTTGATTAACAAAACAACTGATTTTGTTTGGCTTGAGATTTGAAAGTTGTAAATGTTATTTGCAGAAAGAAGAGCAAATCTCATCGAGATATCAAGAGGATGCAATGTGAGTGCCCGGTGCTGCCCAGAGAAGAGCGTTCAAGGGGAGTTTTGGCATGTGGGGAAGACTGTTTAAACCGATTGCTGATGATTGAGTGGTAAGTTGATTATTACCAATAAAGCTGTGATATAACGTTTAATAACTCAACTTTCTTAAATAAAACATTCACAGAAATGGAAGAAAGTGCACAATTAGTAGAGAAACCTTGACAAATCATGGTTGTTGCTTTAGCAATAGGAAATCTAAACTAAACTAGACAAGATTCAGCATCAATCATGCTTTTTATAATCCAAATTTGGCAAATTAATCCTGGAAAAAAAGTGGTAATTTGAAATCAAAACTATGTAGGAACTTGATGACATACATGTACTGACTAAGGAATATGAGCTTAACATCTTTTCTTTTCTTTTGAACTTGTTTCTTCATAGCTCGTCGCGGTGCCTAAATGGAATCTACTGCTCTAATCGACGCTTTCAAATGAAACAGCATGCAGACTTCGAGGTTATCCTCACAGAGGACAAAGGCTGGGGACTACGGGCAGCTAAAGACCTGGCTTCGTAAGCCTCTTAGACATTTTCAGTAAAACTTTTTAAATGTGTAAATGTGACTGTTATTAAAGAATATTAATTTAAGGTTTAGAGGAAAGTTTGTAAAACAAAATGGTAAGTTGTGAGGGCGGTATCATCGATATTGTGGAAACAAAAAGCTAATGTGCCAATGGAATAAAGTCATTGTGTGGCAGTAAATGTTCTTAAACATTGAGAAATATGACTGGATAACATTACAACTTGTTTGTTTTTATTACTATCTCAGAAACACCTTTGTACTAGAATACTGCGGGGAGGTGTTGGACCACAAGGAGTTCAAAACAAGGGTGAAAGAATACGCTCGCAACAAGAACATCCACTACTATTTCATGTCTCTAAAGAATAATGAGGTAAGTGATAAAATGACACATTGCAATTAATGTGAATATTTAAACTGCAATCTGGTTTAATGGCTTGGGTAAAGTGGCTGGCAGAAATACTTGACATTGCATTACATCTCTGCAGATCATTGATGCCACGCTGAAGGGTAATTGCTCTCGGTTTATGAACCATAGCTGCGAGCCCAACTGTGAAACCCAAAAGGTACAGTAGCAAAAGAAGGCACTTCAGTAATACTCTGTCAGGTTACCTTACTGAAAGTTGACTTACCAGATGATTTTTATCCCTTTTCAGTGGACGGTCAATGGCCAGCTTAGAGTTGGGTTCTTCACCACCAAGGCAGTCACTGCAGGAACTGAACTGACATTTGATTACCAGTTTCAGAGATACGGGTATTGTTTGTTTGCAGTTTTTTAACCCCTCACACTTGTACTTTGTGCTGTCTATGCATGTGTGAAATTATTGAAGCTCACATAGATATGTTGATAAAGATATGGCTATTTAACCTTTTAACTGATGTCTATTCATAGTGATTTCACCGTTGTTTTATCTTATCCTCCAGAAAAGAAGCACAGAAATGCTTCTGTGGAGCCCCCAGCTGCAGAGGCTTCCTGGGTGGAGAGAACAGAGTTAGTGTTCGAGCAGCTGGAGGGAGGATGAAGAAAGACCGCAGTCGAAAGAACGCTCTCACCACGGTCAGTTTTTTTAGTCATATCCGAAAGTCTTTCGGGCATCTCTTTGAAATGCATTCAATGGTTTTATGAAGAACATTTTGCTCCACAGGTATTTCAAGTAGACACTGAACTAAAGTATAACTTGAAAAAGTTGTTACAAAAATCAGATGAATTGATTTCAGAACTTAAGTGACTTGTCCTATCCATAAACAATACAGTCAAAACAAAAAATTCTGCTCATATCAAATATTCAAAGGTATTCAATTTACAATTACTGAAAAACTGATTATATTAGATTATATTAAATAAATCATAGATGACAAAAGTTGGGACAAAGGTCAATTAATTCTACGTTGATTACTTACGTAATTGTTTTAATTATACAGTGGACTACAGGGTTAGATATGTTAGTATGGTCAATGATGTGCTTAATTCAAAGGCTTTCCTTGATATACAATGCCTCATTGACAGGGAAATTGGCTGCCAATAATGGTAAAGCAGTTACACTTAGCTAATCACAACAAAGTACATTACCATGCTATTACAATTACTCTTTCGCCACAATAATGGGTTTAGTTAGTACTAAATTGTATGAATACTTACCAAGATGTCTCTATACCAGTTTCACAAAGACAAATGTGTATTGTTGATGATAACCTTACATTGTCCTTCCTCAGGTTGATGAAGAACTGGAGGCATTACTGGAGAATGGAGAAGGCCTGTATGATGAGAAACAGGTGGTGTCCCTCTGCAGACTTATGGTCCGAGTGGAAAACATGGAGCAGAAACTCATCTGCCTAAAGCTCATACAAGTATGACTTGAGCGACTGAGTTTTACAAAATATTGTGTCTATATTCCTTATGTGATTTGGCTTGCATGGTTATCATTTGCAGTAGATAATGACATGTTTGTGTTGCACAGGATACTCAAAATCCGTCATGCCTAAAGCAGTTCCTGGACCATCATGGATTGTCTTTACTGTGGATTTTCATGGTGGAGCTTTCTGAAGCTAAGGGCAACAGTGCCAACAACATCAAACTGCAGTTAGAGGTGAGATATTTTATTGACTTACTATTGAGCAATTTATAATATGGGCACATCTCATTGAAGTAACAAGAAATTTTAAAGCCCACAGAGCATATATGGTCATACACACTGCTATTTGCTATTTAATCATTAATAACTAATTCTGTTTACAGATCATGAAGACCTTGGCTGTGCTACCAATCTCTACTAAGAACATGTTGGAGGAGAGCAGAGTCCTGACCTTCATTCAGAGATGGGCCCAGACAAAAACACTCCCTCAGCCTGCTGAGATGGATGGCTACTCTAGTGAGAACACTTCCCGTGCACAAACACCTCTCAATACTCCTGATGGTTCCTCTGCCAAACTGGGACCAGAACTGGATGGTGACACCTCCAAACCGGCTGTGTACCGCCGCCTTAAAATCATCAGTGAAAACAGTCTGGACAGCGCACTCTCTGACGCTAGCAAAGCATCTGATGGGAAGGAAGAAGAGGAGGAGGAGGATGATGAGGAGGAAGATGAATCCTCACATGTAGGAGTTCCTGATGATAAACAGTTGAAGCCAGAGCCAGTGGGTGGAGCTGCAGATCCAACGAAGGAGTCAACGGAAGAGTCAGTCAAAGAGGTCAAAGAGGAGGCTCAGGAAGAGGCAGGAATGAGCTCCAGCAACCAACACCAACCTCAGGCTGAGGAAGTTAAAGACAAAATGGAGTTGGAATTGGAGAAGAAGGACATTGAGATGAAAGAGGACACAAGTGACAGTCTGAAGGAAGAACCCGAGGTGCCAAAAGAGCCTAGTGAAGAACAGAGTGGGGAGGAGCAGACCAGTCGGGCAGTGTCAGAAAAGGCTGAATTGGAAGGAGATGCGCCCACCATTAAAGTTCAGGAGCCAGAGACTCAGCCTATCCAAAAAGATGCTGATATGCTACCTGAGCAGCCCTCAGAGCAGATGGATGTCCAGTCAGAGACACAGGAGCCTGAGAAACCTCCTCCTGACAGTGAGGTGCAACCTAGTGAATCTACTACTGAGGCTCCCCCTAGCTCTGAGACCCCAGAGGCCAGTATACCCTCAGAGGTCAGTATGCCCTCTGAGGTCACAGCAGCACCTGTCGACCCATCAGTGATAGGAACTCCCTCTCAGGATGAAGAGGAAGGCGTATCAGATGTGGAGAGTGAGAGGAGTCAGGAGCCCCAGCTTAGTGCTTTGGATATTACTGGCATGGCTGCCAGACTTCTGGAAAGCTGGAAGGACCTGAAGGTGAGTTCAAATAGTTACATTTAAAGGCAGACATCGTCAAACATAAGTAAAAATTTCAAGTATTGCTAATTTTTCTGTCTGTAATCTGGTTGCATGCTATGTACTCTGGTGTTTGAAACCAAATTATGCTTGTCCTTTCAGGAGGTGTACAGGATACCAAAGAAGAGTCAGGTAGAAAAGGAAGCAAATGGTAAGTTTATTCCAATACTTATTTTAGACCTGGCAATTATTTCTGCATAGCTTTGACTAATCAAATTGTGTCAACACAGACCGCAGCCGAGATCGAGAAACAGCTTTGACACCACGTGCCACATCTAGTAGCAAAGAACGTGAAAGGGAGCGAGAAAAGGAGAGGGAACGCGACAGAGACAGAGATTATGACCGAGACAGGGATCGAGAAAGGGACCGGGACAGGGATCGAGACTGGGACAGGGACAGAGAAAGAGACCGGGACCGGGACCGTGATCGTGATCGGGATCGTGATCGAGATCGGGATCGAGTCTCTGACAAAACTCCACGCAGTACTGAGAGACGGAGGAGACGCTCCACATCACCACCCTCATCCTATGAGAGGAGCAGCCGACGCACTGAGGAAAGGTAAGTATGGATCAGGCATGTTTAAGATTGCATTTTCCAAGCATAATACCTTTACACAACTAAGTATCTTAGAAAAGTTTGTGCTTTGAATCATTTCTTTATTTTTATTTTTAAGGTTTGACCCATCTAACAGCAACAAGACACCGAGGGGAGTTGGTGGCAAGGAGCGCAACAAGCTGTCTACAGAGGAACGCCGAAAGCTGTTCGAGCAGGAGGTTGCTCAGCGAGAAGCCCAGAAACAACAGCTTCAACAGCAGCAGCAGCAACAGCAGCTACAAACAATGGCTTATGACCCTGCGTTGGCCTATGCCTCCAGCCCTGGCTTCATCACCTACCCTCCTGGTTATCCCATCCAGACCTTTGTGGATCCCTCCAATCCCAATGCAGGCAAAGTACTGCTACCTACCCCTGCAGTTGAGCCCACCATGAATTATGAACAGACTCCTCCTCAGCGTCTCATCTCTGACCTCAGAATGCCCTCTCCATCCTCCACTTCCCAGGCCACTCCTGTCTCTAGTATCTCTCAGCACATCACCACCACCAACCTTGCCACCGGCAACCCTCAACAGTATGCCCAGCCAACTGTAGCAGCCCAGGACGCGGGGGTCGCTGTCCTCTCTGTACCAGCTCAGACGGCCCCACAGGTACAGAGCCAACAGAGTTACACCACTCTGTGGGACCCCACTACTCAGCAGGCTGTAACTGTGCAGACCCAACCAGCACAGCAGTACGCTCCATCGCCAGCACCGGCTCAGACACAAACGGCCATCTATTACCAGGGCCAGCCATGCCAGACCATCTACAGCATCCCCACCGCCTACCCTCAGGCCAACACTCCCGTCATACAGGTAGGGTGCCAATTACAATGCTGTTGCTCTGGTTTTGTAACCTTAGGTGATTTTACTGTACTTTCATTTGATGTTGTCTTGTCCATGTAAAAATTGCTGTAAACCACAGCTAAATGTATTTTTTATAAATGTGTAATATGTTTTATATAAAGGGTGTAAATATTTAAAACCCTTTATAGTTGGACCCAATCAGTATGTTAGTATTAGCGTATTTTCTAGCAGATTCTTTTGCAAAACCAGAAGCAGTGCTGTGCAATATAGATAACAATGTCATCTTACCTCATTCACTAAACAAAACTAAATTTTCAAATGATTATCTCTATTGAATTAGGACCCTCGTATCAACCTTATTTGATTTCTGTAATGGTTAGAGGACCTGTCTGATCTGATTGTACTCTGTGTTTTTTGAAGGCGTACACTGAGCCCACAGCTGGCTACCTTCACGGCCAGCCTGTGTATCCTGGTCATCAGCAGGGAGTGGTGGTGCAGCAGGGAGGCACGGTCACCACCATTGTCACATCCCAAACTGTCCAGCAGGTAACATGCTCGATCTAAATCTCTAAAGCAAACGGAGTAAAGAAAAACTTGCTTCTAATCTCAAACAGATGACTAATTTTTTTATTTTTTTTTTAAAGACCTCTTAAAATGGTGTCTTTATGACTGGTAATTTGATGCATTTCCATTTGAAACAGGAAGAGCATGATGAAACACAGAGAGGGATTATTCTAGAGCTCCAATGATTAGTCAGTTAATCGATCAGTCAATTGGCAGAAAATGTATCAGCAACTATCCTGGTAATAATCATTGAAGTAATTTTTCAAGGGAAAATGCCTGATTTGATGAAGAATAGACTGCTTTTTTTAGCTCTAGAAATTTTTCACTGGCATTTGTCAGTGTTTTCTGATCTTTTAGTCATCAAACGGCTAATCAATTAATCAAGAAAGAATCATCTTCTGAATCGATAATGAAAATGATCATCATCCCTAGATTATTCACAACCGTAAACTAATGGGGTACTAGGTAAGGAGAATGAGGTAGTTTCAATAGATAGGAGAGGCAGAAGGGTAGGATTGCTAAAAAGGGGTTTTATTGGTTAGGGTTAATTAGGGTTAAATAGGGTTTGTGCAGCATGAGGTTGCATTAGAAATAAACAGTTACGAAGGTGCAAAAGTTTTCCAGGAAGCTGAAGTGTCATTTTTAGAAATCCATATTTTGCTACATGAGGTTTTAAGTCTGTGTGTCCACAAGGGGGTAGTGTACATCTAAATTCTGCAAGTTTTAAGAGCTATGTGGGTGGAAGACCAGTCTCATACAATGTTGGGTCCTGGAAAACCTGGGAAACAATTTTCCATTCATGGAAAACGCATGGAAAATCAGAGAAAAGGTCAAATGTCCTGGAAAATCTTGTGTTGTCCTGGAAAATTATTTCAAAATATTCCTTTTGTCCTTTAGCTGAGAATGAACTACTAGATTATCCATTCCCCAAAACCGTTAACATTGCCATCTGAAAGGGCTAAGTTATGTTCAGGATCACGTTCAAATGGTAGTATATGGATGAGAGTATATTGAAAAGGCTGCTGTGGAAACTCTGTGAACACCCCCCCCCCCAAGTCATGTCACATGGAGGAACATTCAGGTTTGATGACATTACAACTGAAGTGGCTGAAACTCTGAATAATCTAAGTTACATTATCCTTCAAATGTAAATATTAGTCACTGCTGGCTTGTAACTTTGGTAGTTTTTATTAGGTTTATAGATTAATGTTGCTTTCTTCCCAATTTGTTCTAAATGGTTATTAGATTTGGTTCAGTTGCCAAAGTTGACATGCTTGCTAGCTTGTTTTGCCTGGAAAAGGTTTAAGGGTTATGATTCAACTCTGGCTCGGGAGAAGTGGTTTCAAATGTGTGTTGGACATTGTTGAGAGAGTTGGATAATAATAAATGGATAGCCGGGGTCAAAACAATAATTGCGGAACAAACTATATGTGAGTAAAACACCGGTTAAATACTTGCTAATGCTACTTTTTTACTTTGCTCTGCATTGTTAAGGTAAAATGGACCATAACATGACATGTTTAACTTTTGCAGGGGGTGTGATTATCCTTCTTAAAGACTCTACTTAATATACTAATAAAGAGGGTTATGTATGGTGTGATGAACTGATAAGAGTCAGTGGCAGTTAATAATCCTAGCAAACTCGACTCATAAGTGAATCGTACATTTAGGTATGTAAATTTCAGTCTAAATTTGTCAGAAGTCAAAATTGTAGGCTGTTCGGGTTAATCAGTTTTTGATGGTGGCAACAGTTAGTATAATTCTTAAAAAAGGGGGCGATTCAGGTTGTAAATTAATAATAATGATAACATTTTATTTAAATAGCACTTGCCAAGCATAGAGCACAAAGGGCTTTCCAAAAGAAACAAAATACAATACAATGACTATGTATAATATGAGTAATGTTAAAAAACAAACAAGAGGATATAGTAAAAAGTAGTGACATTTTTGCCCATATAGTGACATTTTTCCATAACACTTGTCCTTTTATTACAGGATTAAGTGACAGAATGTCAGGAAGACAGTTCAAGATTGAGTGGAAAGACGACAGGGACTGGTTAGGGGAAGTATCTCGAAATGTGTGTAGGGCAAGAAGTCTTTTGATGTTTGTAATATGGGCATCTCAGCACTGAAGAGTCATGCATGAGAGCAGGGCCATGTCAAAGTTGCTGGATAATTTACAACAGTAACAGTAGCCCCTTTTCTACAGCCTGATCAAGGCGGAAATGCTGCGCCTTTATTCCACTTAGCTGTTCTGTATAAAAAGTACAGACATGGAGTGGGGGGGGGGAGGGGGGCAGAGTTGCTCTGCCAATAAACTGGCTGCAGAGGTAGTTACAGAGCTTGACGTCTGTGTAAAAGGGAAAGCTGGCACAGTGAGAAAGGGAGCTGACACTTTTGTGTTACACATCACACCTCTGAATCTGGAACGCTGGAAAGCTATCTAAAATCACACACGAGGGCGGCATTATGCTGACTTTGTTTGGTTCAGTGTAAAAAAAAACAAAGGCGGCTTAATGACAGATCTTTATGGCTATAATGCAGGATCTCTGTAGAAAAGAGTCGAAAGAGAGAAAAATATCACATTTCTTGAGGGTGACACCTTCAAAAACACAGAAGAGGGAAGTAGCTGTCCAACAAACCAAGAGCCACAAATAGCCACTGAACATAAGGAAAGTGGCAGTCATGGAAGCACAGCATTACAAGTGTCCAGTACAAGGGAACAGGGAAAAAGGAGCAGGCAACTCAGCATTTTTTTCAAGCTTAACTGTTCTTGAAGCAGAGATTCGCTGGGTAATCAAGATGGTCATGTCACACTACTCATTAAACTCCAACTCTGATATGTGTCTGTCATTGTTGGTCAGATGTTGCCAGACAGTGAGATTGCCAAACAGTTTTAATGTGGTGCAACAAAATTGGCTTACCTTGTATGTTTTGGCACGTGACCATATTTCAAAAAGTTGGTGATCTGAAAGATATAAGAAAAGTGCAGTGCTATGTAGTCTTGTTTAAAGAATGTCTAAATAAAGTAACAGAAAGAACAGATGGATGTTGTTCTGCGGTACCAGAGTGAATATGAAGGAAAGGCAGCTGTGCATTATTTTGATTTAGAGTTTATGGGACACATTCAAGCAGAGAAGCTTTTGGAGAAAATCAAGAGAGCCCTGTCACCACTTGATCCTAATAAGCTCTTGCAGGTCTCGATGGATGGCCCTATGGTCAACTGGAAGTTTCTGAGATTATTCCAAGCAGACAAGAGCCAAGTGGACCTGGAGCATGTTATCCAAATATTATCAAAATAGGAAGATGTGGTTTGTATGTTGTGCATGGAAGCTTTCAAAATGGAGAGAAAGAAGCAGGCTGGAAGGTTAGAGATGTACAGAGAGCTCTTTGGCAGTTGTTCCATGACTCACTAGCAAGGTGAGATGACTTCATTGACGTGACCAAAGCAACAACATTTCCTCTGAAGTTCTGTGTCCATCAATGGGTGGAAAACTTAGCAGTTACCATTCAGACTATAGAATTGTGGCCAGCAGTGCAGGAGTACATAAGCAGCCACAAGAAACTTGCCATCACTTACTGTACAGTAAAAGAGGCCACTGATGGTCCTCTTTTTCATGCTAAGCTCCAGTTTTGGGTTTTTTTTTTGCATTTGTTGCTAGACAGCTTTTTTTTGGAGACATTCCGGACAGATGCCCCAGTGGTGCCTTTTTTTAGCAAAGGAGCTCCAGTCCACCCTGAGAGCCTTACTGTCACGCTTTATAAAAAGGGAAGAACTGGAGAAGATAAAGACGCCTGTCCAGCTGCTGAAACTGGACCCACAATACAAAGCAATCCATGTGCCACTCAAAACAGCTGGACATGGGATTTGCCACAAAGGAAGCTTTGGAGAAGGCATATGAAAAGCTCCAGGAAAATCCAGTGAATATACAGGTGATCAAGAAAGAATGCGTCTCCTTCCTTGCTGTGACATGCAAGAAGAGAGAAGTCCTCTTCTGTACCCGGCAGAGCAGCACATGAGCTCCCTTGACCCTGTGACCATGGTAACAGAAGCCGAGAGTGCAGTTGCAATTTTTGAGAAATTCCCACAGGTTCTCTTCAACGCGGGAAGGACACACCGTCTCCGAGTGTGACAAAGTTCCTGCTCAGTCTAAAGCATTCTCATTGCATGTCAGTGAAAACCATAAAGCAGCGTTCCAAGATTTTGTTTACAGCTGCAGCCTTGATGAATTTCTGGGAAGATTTCTTAGTGGCAGAGCTGAGTATGCAGCATCGTGGGACCTAATGAAATATCTCCTCACACTGTCTCATGGTCAAGCTGCAGTAGAAAGAGGGTACTCTGTTAACAGGAATATGGCTGTAGAAAACCTGAAGGAGAGGACTCTAATAGCATTGCACTTGATCCAGGTTGCAATCACTGAGCATTTAATAGATGAGGCTCTGCCAAAAGACCACATTTAACACTGCAAAGGAGCAAGGATGAGTGCAGTACCTGGAGGATGAAAAGAAGAAAAACTTCCAAATTGTTAATGAGAAGAAAAGAAAACTCTGGAAAACCTGCAGCAGAGTGTCAAGAGACTACACTAAACTCAATAAGGAGCATTTTATTTTGAATGTGACATTTGCTTTGTTTTATATTGACCACTTTGCTGGATGAATATCTATGATGCAGCAGGCATATTGAGTTGCTAAAAATTATTTTTTTGGCCACATACATTTAAATGTTATTTAGTTCTGTTCAGGCCAATTTATGTGGATGTACTTTTACTTAGCCTAATTTTTATTTTTTAGAAAAAGAGAAAGTAAGAGAGAAAAGAAAGCTGAGGTGACATTTGCCCAAATCATCATCAAACCACAATTATTGTAACTTGCTTGTACTAATAAAGTGTTGTTCATGTGCAGGTGTGTTTGCATTATTCTATGATCAATTTGTCATAATTTCTAAGCATGTGAGGGATAATATCATAGATAAGTTCTAGCTATAGACCGCACATCTTTTAAATCAGACTTTGACAGAGAGGAACAAGCGTGCAATCCCTGTCTGCTGTCTGTCATACCAGCTAGATCATCACTGAAAATGTTCTGGAAAAGTCCTGGAAAATAATCTCCAGAAAAGAGTGGGAACCCTGAATGAGAAATGGCCTTTTTAAGATGTGACTAAATCTTGAAGAAATTAAGGGAAAAAGCTCAGTGGTTCCCACTTGTAAATAAGAATCTAAATACTACCACGTATGATTTTAAACCACAGTCGTCATCACTAATAAAGCTCATATGAATCAATTTCTCGCAGCAAAACCCAAGAAAAATTGTGGGTTTTTATAAGGATGCGTTGATTTTCTGTTGGAACTTATTCTGTGTTCTTCTCCTCGCCAGGAAATGATTGTACCTAACAATGTGATAGACCTGCCTCCCCCGTCTCCCCCCAAACCCAAAACTATTGTCCTACCTCCCAACTGGAAAGTGGCCCGGGACCCTGAAGGAAAGATCTACTACTACCATATTGTCACAAGGTTGGCATTGCCATGTTTCTGTCTTAGTGTGTGTTTATGTGCTTCCAGAAAACCTCTCCATGTATTTCTATCTATCTATTTCTATCTATCTATGAATTCCTATATATCTATTTACCTCTGTACATCAGGCAAACACAGTGGGACCCTCCAACCTGGGATGGAAATAGTGACAACACTAGTGTGGACCATGAATCTGAGATGGACCTGGGAACACCCACCTATGATGAGAATCCTTCCAAGGTGAGCCTTTAGAAGTAATGAACGAAACATAAAAGATGTGTAATAGTAATGCGATTTGTGGGTTTTTTAATAGTACCAACACATAAAATTAAAGTATTTAAATAAAACATTTTTCATTTGGTTCTCAGAAAGTTTGTGCTTGGATGCAAAACATGATTATAGTGTTTGTTCCTTGAGGTAATTGAAGATGCTGCACTAGTGATTACTTTCAGCTGTGCGTCAGGGAGGGAAAAAGAAAAAGAAAAAACTCTTCAGTATGACACCATATTCAGTAAGCGCGATGACCTTGCCGATGACTTCTTCTCACAAAATGGCTTCATCAAAACCTACACGGAGACAAAGACTTGAAGAGAGAATGCGCTCACCCAGCCCCCTGCTCAGCTGTCTGTCCCTTTGCCTCAAGGCTGTAAAGGGAGGAGTGACTCTGCTCATCTCCTCTTCCTCTGCCTCGTTTGTTTTCCCTCTTCATTTTTATCCCGACTTTGAGGATAATGGAAACCATCTGGAAGACCTAGCAATCGTTTATTTGCGGTTTCTTTTATTATAGTCCAACTACGCGAGTGTCCCTTTTGTCTCTTTAAAAAGATGTAACAGAGTTGCAAAAAAAAAGCATCATAACTGAGATGGAGAGATCCTTGTTTTTCATGCAACATTTCCCGCCAAGAACAGCTACAGTGTTATGGACCATTTCCCAGCATGTGTTTAGACAGTGGTGGCGTCCACATGCAACATTTCAAACTATGGCACATAGTCTTATTGTAAACTGTTGGTTCACCGTCTCTGGATTCCTGTCTCTGGAACGCTGTGTGTGAATCTTTTGTGCTTGCATTAATTCCTCACAACTTTGTTGTGGGCACAGTCTGTCAGCTGTTGCCTGCTTGCCTTTGTTGTTGGAAAGGCTAAGGCCAGAGAGGCAACATCCTGGCAGGATATCCTGCTTTGTGTCAAGGAGCTGGTGAGCAGGTGCTGTTTGATACCCCACTGACCTTGATAGCTACTGTTCTGCAGGCAGTTGTCACATTCAGTCAAACCATTGCACGGGTTTGGCCTCGCTTATAATTTTAATTGTAGAACATTACTCCTCTGCAATTCTGGATTAGCCAGTATGATATGATATGATAATTTCTGGACAAAGTAATGAAGGAATTTAATGGGAGTTCGGGACAGGTTACTCTTGCAAAGCCAAGGATTTAATGTACAGCCAACTATATTTCTTCAATAACAAATCGTTTCATGATATCATTAATTTCTTTTACTGTTTTTTTTTTGTTTGTTTTTTTTTTAACAGTTCTCCACAAAGACGGCTGAAGCAGACACTTCCAGTGAACTGGCAAAGAAGAGTAAAGAGACATTTCGCAAAGAGGTGAGCCAGACTCTGAGTCTCTACTAACAATATTTTATGTCCTTTTTTATATGACTCAAAGTGTTTGAATTTTTGTATTTTTTATCTATTAATTCTCTTTTTGACATGTGTTTTTGTTACTCAGATGTCCCAGTTCATTGTGCAATGTCTCAATCCTTATCGGAAGCCAGATTGCAAACTGGGCCGCATCAGCAACACCGAAGACTTCAAACACCTGGCTAGAAAGGTAAGACAAAACAATAAGATGTTTGCACACGTAGTTAGAACGCCCGCAAATGCAGAGAAACTTTTCGAAACGTTTCCTGGACTCTACATGGTGAACGCACAGTGAAAATATTGGTCAGCTTTTAACTTAAAAGGAAGCGTTTTCAAAGTTCTCCCTCAAACCAGAACTAAAATAGTTGAGCTCCCACGAATTCTTTCTCCGGCCAAATGTTTTTGTATTCTGCCTCTGGAAGAGACTAAAAACACATTGTACATGTAAACTATTATCTCCCTCTCTTTTGTTTTACTTGTTCATTTCTAAAAGTTCTTTCAGCCAGCATTTCTTCAAAGGCTAGCTTTCTTTTTTTCCCCCGTGGTTCCCCTGTTGGGTCCATGAATTGTGTATGTGGGGAGTGGTTTGTACTGAGTGCCTCTCGGACATACCAGGACTCTGAAGACATGGGCACAACAAACAAAAGAGACGAGTTTGGCTTCACTCATTTAGAGATCGAGTTTTATTGTCTCAAATTAAAAAGAGCAAAGTCACTTAAAGAGTATTAACCATCCACCCACACCACCACAACTTGGATATACATTGTAATTATATCATTTACCGTCTGGTGACAAGAAACATGTCTAACTCTCCTCATCTCTTCCCCCGTTCTTCTAGCTAACTCACGGAGTTATGAACAAGGAGTTGAAAGCTTGCAATAATCCTGAGGACCTTGAGTGTAACGAGAATGTGAAGCACAAGACCAAGGAGTACATCAAGAAGTATATGCAGAGATTCGGCTCTGTGTACAGGCCCAAGGAGGACACAGAGGTCTACTAGCCTCAGAGGCTGCAGACGTTTCACTCCGCTCTAACACAGGAGAAGCACAGATTTGCCTTTCCGTTCACTCCTTCGTGTATGAACTGGCCAGCCTGAACCGTGAAGTAGTTTCTTACGCATATTTATGACTTAAATTATGCACTGCTGCCCAAGAAGCTCTCCAGGCCCCATGGATCGCGTAGGAGCCCTATGATTCTGACTGTTGGAGACTCGAGCGTCGCTGAACCAACCGAGACTCCAGGTGCAGTGTTCTCAAAGGACAAAACTGAGGGGTGCTACAAAGACTAATGTTTTCACTGACTGTTTGATTTTTAGCATTTTTTGTTTTTTGTTTTTGTTTTTTTTTCCATTTGTGGCTCTTAAATGTTCCCAAGATGATCACCTCAATTCCACTTTTTAAACTCGTATAGACCTGAGAGAGAATTACTCGACAGAATCTGCTTTGGTATGATAGTTATCAAAGTTTCTTTGTTACTTTCCACTGTTTCAAATGGATCAATGACAGAACAGTCCAGTCCCACCTCTTGTTTTTCTTGTGCACGCTTTCAACCCCAACCCCTCCCCGCCACTGATTCTGTATCTGGTGCTGCTTTTTAACTGGACTGTGGAGGTCCAAGCTTCCACTCCTCAAACCCTGCCTTCTAACCACAAGACTTTGGAGCCTCTGTCGTTTTATGAATGCATGATGTAGGCTGAGGTCAGAGTGGTATCCTTATGGAAATTCCTTCATTTTCCATGTCTCCTGCTACATGTACTGGGATGAGCTTTTTACTCACAATACACTTAGGGATCTCAGTGAACAGCAGGTTGGCTGTTAGCAGTTAGTGATCAATATTTCCATGTCTTTTTTTTTATCAATTTATGTATAATAAGGGGAGCAGGGTTTGAATGCTATGTTTGATGTGCTGTTTAGCTGTGTATCAACCCCCCCCCCCCCACTTCCTGCTCAACCCCTCCTCCCAGTTTGTTCCGCCCTTGTCTCCTCTTCTTACAAGAATGAAGGTGAAGGTTGTAGCATTGCAGTTTTAACAGTTCTTAACATCATGTTTGTTCTCGTTCTTTTGCTTTTTTACCACTGTTAGTCTGAGTTAGACGTTTATAGAGACACTTAGACCGGCCTTGCTCCACAAACGTATTCATTTCTGAGATTTTTCCTGGTGTCAAATTAGTTTCCTTAGCATTAGGTTGCCAATCTGTTGCATCCTATTAAATTGCATTAAAGTTCCAACATATGTACATTGCTTTATATGTGAATATATTGAATAGTAGTTTTTGGGAATGTTTAAATAAGCAGACACTTTGTAAAAGGAATATCATTTCATGGTTGAAAGTGTAAATACCTGTAATATTACCAAAGCTGCACACAGGAGTGAAGGGTCAGGGAGCACAGTGAAGCCCACCCATCCTCACCAGCTCAACCCTCTTGATGCAGTTCCCAATCTTTCAAACTCAAAACCCCACTGACACAGCGCTCTGTTTTATTTCAGTGGTGGGGGAGACTTTCATGTGTTTCTTTTTATTTTGTTTGTTTCTTTGTTTATTATTATTTTTCTATGTACAAAGTACGTTTCACCCTACTCTACTGTAAGTATTGTGTAAGCACATTGTCATAACGAGTGTACAAACATTTTAAAAAGATAATAAACTTTTTTTGTAAAATTATTTCCCTTTTTCCCTGCCTTGTAGCTGAATCTGGTTTGCTTGGGTGTCAGGTAAATAGACTGGAGCAGATATAAGTAAACGTGACTGACCTCTGTTCCATGATTAACTGCTGAGTGCACACCCAATCCCATTTTAGATTGGCTCACTCCTCTAAGAAGGGGCGCACATGGCATGAATGCCGGCACATAACGCAGCGTCGGGCCAGATGTTTGGCCCTAGTAAAGGGAATCAAAGTGATCGACTGCCTTCATTAGAGACGTTCAGTGCACTCTAAATATGGAGACCCATGACAAGTGGAGGGAAGCGCTGCTGTGCTTCCCCTCTCCTTCCTTAGTCCCAACCCCCCCCTTCCCCCTCCCCTCCCAGTGTATGCACATTCCGCAGCTCCATGCCTGTGTGCTCCAGACCGCAGTTAAGCAGTCCCGTCTGGAGTGTGTGACGGCATGTAACGCTGCCCTAGGCCATGCAAGATGCCTGCTCCCACTTAGAAGTGAAGGCAAAGAGATCATTAACAGATTCGAGTTGAGAACAGAGCAGCAGAGGGGGGAAGCAGGAATCAGATTGTGCCTCAGAGAGAAAGGGGAAACTTTCCTCCAGAATATTTTGGATGAAGCTATTATTTTCATTTCACCCTCAAATTATTAAATACCTCTTAACTGATTTCCCTCAAGGTTTTGGATAGGAAATGTTCTTATACACTAAATCCCCCGATAAGGCGTAGTATATACCAAATATGTCCAAACTTCCTCACTGTGTAATCCATCAAGTGGGATTTATACTTAAATGTAAGTGACAGACATGTCTGAAGACTATAGCTGTAGTCCAGTTCAGCAGTAATTTTCATATTTCTATAAATGTTTTTTAAAAAAAAGGCATTTTGGTGTTATCGCTACAATGGCATGTAACACAGTATCCAAATTATGTAAGCAGTGCAAGATTTTGAGCAAAGCTGCTAATTGTTTAGAGCCTATATGAGATATGACACAAAGATACCTAAAAATAAATCTGGATTTGGAAGAGTGCAGGTCTGGAGTCCTGTTGCAACAAAACAGCATGACTTATCAAAGTTATTTATTAAATGAATAAAAATCTTACAAAAACAAATCGAGGCATAGCATTAGGAAATATATACACAAAACCGTACATGGCTGGCATAAAAAAAAAAAAAAAGATCAAACCATCTGAGGGCATCATGTAGTGTGACTAGCACACTACAGATGTCCATGGTTCTCATAGATTTTATTTACTTTTAGACTTGAAATGGTTGTGAAATAAATACAAAAGCAAGGAGGGAAGTTGGGGCACAAGCAGTGATGTTAACAGTGTCTTTTTTTTTTTTCTGCGTCTAATTGATGAAAAACCAAGTCGTCAAACAATAAGGCTGTGTGTGATGAATATTCACAGTTCATAAAATGATCTCGTTTTAAGCCATGGCTTTCAAAGACAAGTCAACATTTAAGATATTTACAGTCACATCAGTGATTATTAGGAAGAGCTAAGAATAGTTGTTTTTTTTATATATTCCACAGATTGCTTCATTTCTGTGTCTCCTAAGAACTGAAACATCACTGGTGCTTCATACAAATGATCCTCGGTGTAAATAAAAACCAAGGCTACTTAGTGGCTGCATAAGAAAAAGAATAAAGACAGCAGAACAAGGTGAGGCAGGCGACACTTAACTTAAGCCCAGTTTAGCATTTATAAGCAGTATAGAAACACACTATGAGGTATTTGCAAGCAGATATAAGGATATTTAGGTGTTTCTCAATGTGCTATAACATCTCCTATGAAGACATATTTTATGTCATTTATTATCTATTTATACACCAGCCTCCTCTTGTAGCATTATAATTTTACAATTAATAAACACTTATATCTACTAACCATGACATTATAGTGTGTTAAAAAAAACATTTATTAAATGTTCGTATACTAGCTTTAAATGTTAAATAGAGGAACTTAGTAAAGTGTAACCAAACGATCTAGTGAGTAGCTCCTATCTACACATTAGATAAAGTGTTCTTATAAAGAAAGTAGCAACCGCAAGCATAATCGGGATAATTAATAAGATTTAACCCTCGATTTCCGCTGGAGAAATCTGATCACTTGGCCATTTAAATCCTTAACTGAGTTTCTTTCTTGTTTTTTTTTTGAACGTGCACATGTGCTCAGAAATGATCCCAAATAGGGAAAGCCACATCATGTTGGAAATCAGTGTTGTTGGAAGAAAGTATCTCGTTTTGGCAAAAATCAACTGCAATACCAGAGCGGTTTTGGAAGTTGTGATTCATAAAACGAGGCTGAAAACACGATGATCTACGCCATCCATATTTGTTTACAATAGCACGTGGAAGGAAGGCAGATTTCTTTTTTTTTTTAAAGGGAGCATGGTAATGAATCTGATTACTGTCCAAAAAAACGTGTAAATGGTGGTTTTAGAATAATCACACTCATGCAACACATGTAAAAAAAACATTATTCTGTTTCCTGCTGCCGCCTGAATACTCACCGTAACCAGGATTTGTACACATGGAAAGGACACTGTCCCTTTAACAAGGCACTGAGACTTCACCAGAATTGAAGAATGTTGCTCCCTATGCCACTCAGCATCAGCAGTAAGAGGTCTGTAAGAGGTCCCCTGGTAATTGTTAACACATTGCAGGAGGTACTTTTATGTAAATGGCACCATGTGAATTCAAATCACGACATAAACTGGGAAAGAGGAAAGTATTACAAGAATATTTTTTCGTTCTCTTGGTAAAAACTGAATTATAAGTGTCCAGCAAAAAACAGTTAGCTCTATCAGTGGCACCTTCCAACAGTGAGAGGTGTTGATATCAGAGTGCCTCCCTTGTCGTTTCAATGAAAGTTTCCCCTTCTTCACTTTAGTCTGTTAGTGTCATACGTGTGTCTGAGGAGCTGTCAGACCACAGAAACACCCTGCGTGGGGCAGTTAAGAGCTGTTACCACATCAGGCCTCTCAATGCGAGCCAGTGCAGAACACAGCAGTCCCAGTGTAGAGCCTTCTTTCTGGGCCCAGTTAGAGAGGAGCGTGTGAGAGGGGGCCTCTCCACGCCCAAACAGGTCCAGCTGTTCAGACTCATAGCCCAGCGCTGCACCCAGCTGCCTCCATCCCCGGCCCCCTCCCTCCTGCAGGAGGCGCTCCACCTCTTCCTGTCTGTGGGGGGCTAGGTTGATGTACAGACGAGTGTCCTGCTTGCTGTCTCTCTTAGTGCCTGTAGAAACACAAACAAAGTAAGTGTCCACTCCACTCATTTGGCTTTTACTAATCCCATAAGATCTTTTTACTAATAATTTGAATATTAATTATATTATTAATGGATACAGCAATACTCAAGTTAAACGGCAGAGTTAAAAAGTGTCTTAACAGAAATACCAAGTTCAACATTTTTTGGGGCATGAAATGAGAACGCTTTCTTGTGGGAAACATGAGGAACTTACATAACCTGTAAAAGTTACTTGTTAACGAACAAATTTATATTTACAAGTGTTTCTTGCCAAAATACCACTGTGTGAATCCTTGAGGCCTAACAAACGTGTTGCATTTCCTTCCTGACAAATCATTTGCAAAGCTAAAAGTGGTTTTACATTTATATGCACCTTGGCTAGCTAGCAGTCTTCTTGTTCACATTTTTTTTGGGGGGGGGCACATTGCTATTTTTGGCGTGTTGCTGCCATCAACAGTACATCAGTTGTGAACCGCTTATTTACATATGTTAACAAATCAAGGGCCTGCTCACAGAAACACTGCTCCATATAGCACTACTAATGGTCAGAACAGGAGAATTTTCTCATTTAATATATTTCAAACTAGACAGTCCAGTTTCAAATTTTACAAAGAAGTAAAGGGATTTCAAAATCATATCAATAGCCCATGAGCAGCGGATTAATTTTGTTCTTTAGTTCTTTTCCTCGATAATCTAAGCAGCATGTAATTCAGGCATGTACACGCATTCCAGCAAAATTTCTGAGTTGAAACAAAGTCTAACTTTAGAGAAAATGTTTTCGTAACCTTGTTAAAATGCCTTCTCCTTCCTGCCTCAAAAACCTTACTTTTTTGCCTAATGGTAGTTTGAAAACGCTTGTGTGTACCACACCTTTGTTGGGCTGATTGTCCTGTAGGCTCTGAGAGTCTAGAAAAACACCACTGTCACTTTGGAGCTTTTCTCCTTCTGGAGATGTTCCCAACTCGGCAGCACGGGCCTTAGAAAGAGCCTTCTTCTGTTTACATGATCTCCAGCTGAGAAGAGAAGAAGAAAACAATGTCAGTTAAACAACCTACAGTGAGCTATTTTTCATCCCAGGGCCAATTTCCTAATCACTATTACATCCATTTAAGGACTGGGACCCATTCTCAGTGAGATCTT
Organism: Euthynnus affinis; assembly: GCA_029490765.1. Lineage (NCBI taxonomy): Eukaryota > Metazoa > Chordata > Actinopteri > Scombriformes > Scombridae > Euthynnus > Euthynnus affinis. The sequence continues at coordinate 17,157,589 of CM055847.1, forward strand.
ACCATTTATAAGCAACATAAAGAAGCAGACCGAGCACCACGGCAGCCAGAACAGAGACATAAGCCAGAATGTTGTTGCTGCCACCCTCATCCTGGGGGGTAAACTTGGGTGTTCCAGGAGCAGAACTGGACTCCCCTTCCTGTGTCACATCCTCTACACCTGGCCAGCGAGGAGGGTCACGGGACCCATCAGACTCAGCGGGACGAGATAGAATGTGCAGCCTCTTATCTGTTAAGATCGAGAAAGGGAGATGTGTCAGTGACAGTATCAGTATCTGCACATATGGATGTCAGAGAAACATTTGGACTGCATAAATTAGGGCCAGAAATAAATCCACAGAAGCCTGTATGCCTGATGTAATGATAGCCACCCTGATCCCCTGGGGTTTTGAAACCTTTCATTGCCCCTGTTTCTAGCCTCTGTCTCCCTCCTGTGGTCTGCCTATTTTGGGATCAAACGCTACAAGGTACTGTGCTGACCTCCGGAAGGTCATAGGGTCATGACATATGGACCTAGCATGTGTACAGATGACCTTACTCCTGGAGAGCGAGTGTAGCCATTTGGGAGCAAGTAGACTAGTTGTAAGGGTCAGCATCCTCCCTTGGCCTGAAGGTTTGGGAGGCAGTTAACCCAAAGACCTGTCAAGCTTATAGCAATTGGACTACAGCACTTAAGTGGGCTCTTTTTTCCCTACTCATGTTTCCCAGTTCGAGTGCTCAGATGAGGTGTGGATGCAGGTGTTGACCATATGTCCTTTTATTCTCACAAACACTCCCACTCCCTGTCCCCCTCTCTTTTAACTCTTCTTTTTATCTTTCACTAAAGCATATTTTCTTTCAGTCTGTTTCTTCCTTACAACTCACCCATGCAGAGTGTGTCGGAGTTGGGCATGCAGGCTCGGATCTCCACCTCACTTTCAGAGCACTGGTTGCAGCTCTGGCAGGGAAGGGTGCTACCGTTCTCCTCGGAGAAGGTTCCTGGGCCGCAGACCTGGCACTGAGTGTCCCCCTGTAGGCCGCACTGCTGCGTAGCACCCGTACCACGGTTACATTTGGAACAAGGCGCACACAGGCTGTAGTTGCGCATAAAGAAGTAGCCGTGTTCACATTCACATTGTGTGTCTTCAGTGGCAGAGCAAGAGGCCGCCATGGGGACGCCGGATGGGCACTTGGAGCAGGGGAGGCAAGGGCCGAGGCCTTCAGAGGAAGAATATGTTCCTGGAAGACAGATTACAAGATCAATGTCAGACTGGAAGTCGTTTTCTCAAGAAAAATCTGTATTGATGTGGCGTCACAGTGCCGTCTAAAATCTTCCAGCCTCTTGGACAGATGACAAAGATAATGATAAGGCAGGTAAAACATGTTCTATATTGGTTGCAGTAACATTAGATTATAATTACTCACCCTGTGGACATGGTGTGCACTTGGTATCCTCTTTCCCACACTGTACCTCCACTCCAAAGCCAGCGGGACACTGACTGCAACACTGCCCTGATTCAGTGAACTGGCCACTGGCACAGGCATCTCCAAAAGTAACCTACAGAAGATAGATGACACATTTAGAAAAAAAAAATACCACCACTTTATTATAAAACAACAAAACAAATAACTCATAACAGGCTTATGTAAAGATTATTTTGACACTTTTATTTTGACAGGATTGATATTTAATTCTATTTTTAAAGGCAGTAGTAACCAAACAAGTGAGCAACAAAGGAGGTAATGCTTTATCTAGGGAATTTCCTGCCTTACGCTGCATGTGGGAAGAAAATCACACACATCCCATTCCTATGCAATTAAAGAAGCCGAAAACTGAACTGAAAATGGCCTTTTTTAATCTTTCTGTCTGCCTCAGTTTTCACCCTTTAAGTGCTCTGACTCCTTATCTACAAGTGGGTAATGGAGAGCCCAGCTTAAGTTATGACATGAGGGATAGATCAGACATTCCTAACGACTTGTGCAGCAGAGTTGGTGCCTGACAGGAGTGGCTGGCTTTAATCAGATGGCTTTGGACGAGTGGAAAGAATAAGACATAAAGGGGTGAGGGAAAACACTCAGAAAAGGAGGAAGGAAGACGTAAAAAAAAGGAGCTTCCGCCCTCCCACTCATATCAAATCAGTGTGAATGACAATGTGCAACTTTGTGTGTGTGTCAATACAGTGTGTGTGTGTGTGTGTGTGTGTGTGTGTGTGTGTGTGTGTATTTCTTGACATCAGAAAAAGAGGGGGGAGTATATAAAGGAGACAGTTTCAGCCCGGGGCAAGGGTGTCAGTTAACCAAGGCTGCCCAGCATGCGAGTGTCTGTTTGGGTGAGAGGGGGCCTTTGAAGTCGCCAAGCCCCGCAGGTGTGTCTGTGAAGGTCAGTATTTCACTACTCCCCTTCTCCAGGCTCCGAACAACGGCATCTTAAACATGCACACATTTAAGGGAGATTGGCCTACTCCGCCTGAGGGCTGACAAGAGCAAACAGATGTCTAACAACTAACCTCCTGCAAAGGAGAAAAGTATCAGCTAAACAACCTACTGATGTATCTCTTTGTCTCTGAAGTCTGCCAAGAAACACAGGCAACATGTGTGAACCTGTAGAGCCTCCAACACAAAGCCAGAAATACACAAATCACACACACACACACACACACCGTGCCATGCCCCTAGTCGCAAAACACTGAAATGTTCCATGCTGATAGTACAGAAAGAACAGCTTTGAAACGGGGCTCACTTCATTCCAAAAACAACAACCAGTTTTACTGCAGTGCTTACAGAGGAGCCCGATGATATCTGAACACCAGCCGCAGAACCCAGATCAGAGGTATTAGGGGTGTCAGGGTGGTAGGATCCAGCAGGCAGGAACCAGTGGGATGTTTAGAGTTGGCAGACTGTGACCAAGTTTGGACCAGCAGAAAGGTATCCTGGTAACTCTGATTGACCCTCTCCCCGTGTGACAGATGGAACTCCTCTGCTAATGCTAGCTAATCATTTAGCCCTCAATCCATACTTTGATAAATATTTGGTGATAGTGGCTCTGTTTTATTTTTATCAGGCTTTTTGTCATTTTACAGTGCATGTTGTGAGTTTTGGCTGGTGTAGCTCTGTAAGCCTGCCTGCAGGGCCAACTCTGCTCAGAGCAGGAACTGCCGAAGGTTTGGCAGTTCACCCAATGGTGCCCTGCGTACAATGAAATATTTAGTCCATGCCTCATTGGAGAGGAGATGAAACAGTGATCTACTCAGCAGAGGAATGACTAAGGCATTGTCTACTGTATATACAGTATGAAATCATACTATATATGGATAAGTCTGCAACTAACTGTTATTTTCATAATTAATTAATCTGCTGATTATTTTCTGAATTAATAATTTTGTCAATAAAATGTCAGAAAACAATGAAAAATGACAACTACAAATGTTTGTTTTGTGCGAACAACAATCCAAAATTAATTGAGTTTACTATCATATATGACACATAAAAGCTTAAAATTATCACATTTGAGAAGCTGCACCCAGAAAATGTTCATCATTTTTTAGGTGCTTAAGTGCTAAATGATTATTTGATATTCAAATCAGTTGCTGATTAATTTTATCTTCATCGACTCAGCTTCAATTTAATAACCTATTGTTACCAAATATTGTGAAACCCCTTATCCTCTTAAATTTGCTCTGCCAAGTCATACAATGGCTTTATGTCCAATTTTCCAACAAAGATTAATTTGCTGAGCATGCACAAAAGAGCATTCAGTCTTATCTGTTGCCTTTGGGGCAGAGAGTTAGAGTGAAGGGGGCCGCAGTTGCTTTTTCCATTTAGGTAAGAAGCTGCAATCTGAGGGATTCCCCAGTGAGAACAGACGGACCACCGAGGAGTACTGCTTTCAATGGGGCTCTCAACTCCACGGCTGCCGGAGTCACTCAGTCAACGCAGATCACACAAGCACACACACACACACACACACACACACACACACACACACACACACCCTTCACTCTACCTAAAACATTTTCGGTTCCCTTTTGAAGTGAAACCACTTTAGAGGCGTGCATCCTGCAGTTTTCCACACTTAATCTCATCTGCATGAAAATAAACACACAAAAGGATGCTCCCTCTCTCTCTCTCTCTCTCTGTCTGTCTCTCTCTTTCTTTCCTTCTCTCCCTATGAAGACACTGACCCAAGAGCTTTCACAATCTGGCAGTGACGACAACAGACAGGTCTTTCAGCAGAAACTGAGGGAAAGTTGTGTAAGCTGCACACCGATTACTGTGATTAGTAGACAGAGAGCATAAGGGACAAATTAAAGGACATGAGGTCTTTTTCAGAAAGCTCACCCAAAAATCATGATCCTAAATCAAACAAGACAGAACAGATTTCACCAAAAAGTTGTGAAGAGGTTAAAATGTCTAAATGATCCTGAAGTCCACCCCCCAAAGAAGTTTGTTTAACTACTGAATGGAAATTCAAATGACTGTGGTAACAAACTAAAGTACCCCCCCCTCCCCAAATCACACACACACACATACACCACAAACTAGGAGAAAATGATGATAATTGCTTTGCTCCGGATATCCAGACTCCAGCACATACTCAAAGCTAGGCCGCATTTTCACCAGGGATTTCTGAGAGCAACAAATGTTGCAGCATGTACAGTGAACTACAGGCGACATGACCCTTAGAAACTCAAGAGTTAACAGCAGAAAATCTTCAATGCCCCCACTTAAGATACAATCACCTTCTGCACTAAATCATCTGGTGAGTAATGAGAAAATCATCTGACAGTGCAAATGTTGACTTTTCAGTGTAACCCGGGCCAAAGAAACATCTTATAGTGACTATGTTTTGAAATGCAGGGCATCTAAGATTTCAAAAAGAAACCCTGTTGATATCACACCCTTATGAAAGGAAAGATACACATCTTTTTAAAGGCTGAAAGTTTATCTAAATACTTTGATCTAACAAAAGTGCTTTGACTCTCGACGAGCATGTCCAGACAGGACTACAAGCCCCATGGGCTTTTTGAGGTAGATGAGTGTCAAATTATTGTCTGCAACTGTGTAGGCAGGGGCTTTCTTTTCACACTGATCTCAGTTTAATAATATGCTATCATACATCTGTAAAACTATAATTTGTCCTAGAAATACGTCTTTTATTACTGCATAGGTGCATTCACTTTGTAAATTGTGTGCTACCCAGTTTGTTTGATGTTCCAAGTTGTTTGTCCCATTCTAACCACAAATTTTATCATGTGAGGGGAAAAACGAAAACTGAATTTCCAGTTTTCAGGGTTGATTGCATTAAACAAAAAGTTCCAAAATGTTCCAGCATGAAGAATGAACAACAGCCTGCATGTAGATGTACAGTAAAGTAAACCATATGAGAAACACATTCAAGCTGCAAAATAAGGAGTAGTTTGATGTCACTGTTGTTTTAGTCAGGAGAAAATTGAAAGACCGGATGAGATTTAATCAAAGCTCTCCTTTTACTCTCCACTCTTTTTTTTTTTACCAACTACATAATGACAACAAACACCAACAATCACCAACAGTGGATCACAGCCTTAATGAAATACGACTCTTTAATGCAAAACAGGCCGTAAAACATTATTTCCTTGGGGAACAATAGTGTAGATTTCAGTTTAAATGAAAGTTAAAGGTTTGAATTGGCTGATAAGAGCGATGCTATGAGTGTGATATAAGAAAGCAGCAAGTTATAGAGTTTTTTGACTAAATGAAAAAGTGTGTCATCATGCAAATAAAGCAACAATTGTCTTACTTTTAGAAGAAGAAGCGCGCAGATGATAAACGGTCTCATTTCCTCAGTCTTCAAAATCCTCCTTGGCTTCGAGCGGGCAGATGTGTGCGTCTGACTCAACTTTTTTTTTTCTCAGTCTGTAGCCTTCCAAAAGAGAAGTGTCATTAAAACTCCCAGTTCTCTATGACATATATGTGTCACAAAAAGACACCAAACTTGTCAAAAAAAAACGCGCTGGTTCCGCAGATCGGAGAGTTCGGTCATAGTCCAATAATCAGACTGTTTTTACGCATGAGAAGGCGGCTTTCAAATGGAGGCTGTGTAGTCCATACTTTCTCCCAGTTGCGGCGCAGTAGACGCATTTGCTTCTTTTAATACATTCCCTGCTGGTAAGTTAACACAAAGTTTCTTCTGTTTCAGCTCGCAGGATGCACGGTTCGCCCGCTCTCCTGCAGCTCTGCAACAGATGAGGCAGGAAAAGCTCCCGCGAGCTCTCCCGGGCCTTTTCTCCACCCATCTCCTCAGCTTTCAAAGTGGCTTTCTGATTGGCTGCATCCCTGCGACACGCTGTTGGTAAAGATAATGTAATACGGAAGGCAAAGAAATTGGCATTGGCACAGTGATTATTTAGTCAGATGATTGAAATCGCCTTTACCTACCTCCAGAAATAAAGACATATGATATGTAAGAGAGAGAGAGAGAGAAAAACACATATGGTAATGTGGTTAACAAACCTGCAGACATGGCAGATTTCATGACATGTATAATAATATACAATTTATTGTATGCATGAAAATATTACTAAGCAGTAACATATTGAGAAAGACATAAATATCAGTGGTGGAATGTAACTAAGCGCATTTACTCAAGTGTGGCACTCAAGTACAAATTTGAGGTACTTTATTTGAGTGATTTTATGCCACTTTATACTTTTACTCAACTACATTCCAGAGACATACGTTGTATTTATTTATTTTTACTCCGCTACATTTATTTGCCAGCTGTAGTTACTAGTTATTTAACAAATACAGATAGAAAACATATAATACATTTATGTAATAGCTATGTTGCATTGTTATAGATGAAATGACCCAACAGTGTATAAAATAGCTTAAATCAGCTCCACCTCAACCAGCTATAACAGTAAAATATATGTTAATGCATCAGTAATAGTAATTCACTAACAGCCATTTTTCTGTACTTCATTTAATTAATTTAAGTACATTTTGCTAGTGAGACATATTTTTAGTTTAGCAATATTTTCAGTGTAAGACTATTTCTTTATATGATTATTCATTTCATAATGTCTTATTTATTCATTTGATATTTAACCCTTTAGGTTTCCTGTAGGATGACCCACGGGTTCATATGTAGACAGTAATAGGGGAATAAAATAATTCTACATGTGAATAACTTCTCATGTTAATGGCTGCACTCTCATCTATATTGTCACAACATTTTTAATAGTCAGCAGTGAGTAAAAAACTTTTTTTTTAAAATCCCTATGCAGTTCCTTGGATAAACCCTTTAAAGGGAGTAATGTAACATTACAACATTTTACAACCCTACAGGGATACTTGCATGGAGCTGTGATCAGTTGTTATCAGAAACAAAAGAAGAGCATGTGAATCAAACAAGACACTCTTAAGGAGAAGTACATGTTTGATCTCAGCAATTCAAAAGATTAGAAAACCAACGTAGGGTAAATTACACACCTTGTAAATTCTAGTGAATGCATCGCAGGGGGGCCCTGAGACTTCAGAGGAAAACAAATGGAGAAATTTCTCAGACACAATACCACTTGCACTTCAAAGCTGGCTGAGGGATGAGAGGAGACAGAGAGGATGTTCTGGCTCTGATAAACTGTGAGCCATATTTCAGTCACATGGAGATCTCTTAAGGGTCATTGCACTGCAAAAATGTTCATCTTTTTATCATTATTGAGCCCTAAAAGTATCTCTTTATTAAACAAGTGAGCTGCAGCAATCTCTATCTTACCAAGTATGTCAAATCAAGTGTATTATGAGTATTATTATTATTATTGGGTCTTTAAATATCTTATTACAAAACATTTCCAATGCAAAGTTTTATTTTTATTCATTCTAGTGCAGAAATCTGTCTTGCCTCAAGATTCTGAAGTTCACCTCTAGATGATTATTTTCATTTGTAATGATCTTATTGCACAGGTACATTGTTTTTCCATTGTTTGAACTACTTGGTGAGATGGACATTTTTGCAAGGCACTGGAGCAAACATCAAATAAATCAATAAAATAAACACAAGGGTATCAGCAATCAAATCAAATAAACAGCTCCAGTCACTTCTTCATTCTTTGCTTGTCTACATCATCTTGCTGCAGGGCTGCAGACTATTTATCTGAGAGGGCCGAGTTCCTCTGCGGTCATACATGGATGAGAATGATAAGACAGAATTAAAAAAAAAAAAAACTGATCTTGTGGTCCACATTGCCAAGAAGAAATGGACTGGAGGGGGGAGGGCTGAAGTCGTCGAGAGAGGCCTGTTTGAGGGTTGTTGCGGTTCTTCGCAGGAACAACTTGAACAACATCAAAATTGCAGCATTTCACTGCAGCCATCCCCTCAGCCTGCCCTCAGGTCTGGAGAGGTCAGGAGATACTGCCAATAAACGAGAGCGAGGTGTCAACCCCTCCCACCATTGTCAATGAGACCACATCAGAGTGACTGTATCCCCCCCCACTCTACTTCCCTTATTCACCATTCTGTGGTTTGTATTTGACTGGGGGTCTACAGGTCGGTTTTATCACCCCTCCCCACCCAGGGGAATTGTACCCTGGAGGTGTTTATGGGGAGCCTGACAGGATGTTCGGCCCACCAGGAGATCAAAGTCTCCTCTTCAAGTAAAATGTGCCGTTGCTCACTCTGACCTTTTCAACTCTAATAGGGTTAACATCACAGACGCATGCAAGGCTGGGATTACAGTAGAGGAGCTGGAACGAGGAGTTGTGGCAGCGGATCGGTTTCCTTCCTGCTGTGGTTCACGCAAGAATCACAGCTCATTTTTCAGTAATGGGCGATCATCCTCGGGATATGGGCTGTGGTTCACAGAAAAGGGGATTCCTGAATATTAGCATGCAGCCATATTAGGGCAATTTCAAGAAAATGTTCGGCTTTCAGAGTGAAACATTTTTGAATGAAACATGTGCGATGCAAGTGGACAAAGAAAAGACACAAACATGCAGGCTAAAAAGTGAAAATGATCACATTTCCCATCATCATCTTTGAATTGCAATGAACACAGGCTGCTTGATGTTTAAAAAGTGAGGTGTATTTCCAACAGCTTCTGAAAAACAATACAAAGACTAAATAATAGTGGTAAAAGAGAAATGGATCAAGTCCAAATTCAAGTCAGTGCTGGCCTTAACTTAAGGCTTTTGAGTGATTACTTAAGTCTAATTCAGGGAAATTAAACAAGAATTTTTATCAGATACAATATATACAACATGTACTTAAACCTAAGTTTTGTATAGATCTAATTCTGAAAGAAAGTCTTTTATGAGCTCCATGGATTAATTCAAAGGCTCTGAGCATCACTGCATAGTTAAGTGAAATATTACATTCATAACATTTAGAGCAAAACAGAGCAGTGTTACATTGATTGATATCAGTATTCAAAAAGCAAACTGCAAATGTGTATTTGAACAGCCGCTTATGCAAATATTCACAGACTGCCTCACACAAACACACTTTATAAGACAGCACGTTGTATTACATCAAATGTGATTTTTAGACAGTCTGAATGTGCTGCATTCATATACTCTCATGAATTGATAAGCAAACATAGTTTCTTTTCCACTTGCTTACACTTACTAGGTTAGCATCATATACACAGCAACACACATCGCTAGGTAATTTGTATGTGTGCAGCATGTAATGGGTATCACATACACCCAAATAGTTCCCTTTGTCTCTCTCCCGTCATGACACTGCATAACAACCACTTTGTTCCAACCACAGTAAAAGAAACTGGCAGGAAGTGAATTCCTCTGAAGCTCACTCAGAGACTCTTGGCTCACGTGTCTCAGCATCATTGTGTCTTCAGAGGTTTTCAGCGCCTCACAAAGCGTGTGATACCAGCACACAGTACAGACAAGCTGTAATGTGTATCCAGCCAGCAGTTTATTGAGTTCATTAACAACATCTGAGTCATAGTAGATTAGTAAGGTGTGTTTAAATCAGATCAGCAGGGATAAATCTGACACATAGTGATCTTACATAGAAATGCATGATTGGAATTCAGTGTTTATACATTGCTTCAGACACAAGCTTCAAAAGGCACTTTTTAAGGTCAAATAAAACAGGGATATAGTCATGTGGTGAACAGAGTAATAACAAAACTGTTACAGAAGCAACTGTGCATTTATAAAGACCTTTACTCCATTGTGTAAGGCAACAGAAGGCTCTCTTCTTGCATTTCGTTGCATCCAAGCTCCACAATCATGATAAAAAGTGAACATATTTCACATACTTGACCATTAAAGCGGTTATTGCTTTAATTGTAACAGTTTTACATTTCTCAGAGCCTAAAGGAATGCAGAATTATACACTGCGGTGCTGTGGTGCACTTCTGGTGCAAAGATTAGCAAATCCTGACACAGCAGATATCCTGCGTCTGTCTTTACAAAGTCAACCCTTTTGTGGTATTCACCAGTATTGCAATGTGGAAATCTCGAGCAATGTCTACTGTAGTTTTCAAGTTTCCAGGAGTTTTAAGAAGGTGCCATTGCCAAACAATGGCTTTGGAACATTCAACCGCACAGGGACTGACAAAAAAAAAAAAAAAAAGAGTCAAGAACACGGAGACTTGGGAGTTCACAGCGTTACTTTTCTCTGTGTCTGAGGCTGTGTGTGCATCAGAGCGAGTCACACCCCTGAAACATGACTCACTGTACATACTGTCCGACAGCAATTCATAACCTCAAAGACTGAGCTTCCTCCACCTACAAAACAAGGCCACTCTTTGGAATGATGCTGATTAAAAACAGTGCACAACTGTTAATGAAATACGCAATAAAATATCAACTCATTTAAGAATTAAAAAAAGTGCTCAGTGTATAGTCGCTCTCTCAGAGAGATCAGTGGCTGAGGAGGATAGTTTCCCAGCTTGTAAAGAAAGGCCATAATGAGTCTGGTGAGCATCTTGGTGGTGCAGCTATTTCAGAGTTTTCAGATTTCATCCGCCATTGCTCGTCTCATTTGCCAGCATTCTCAGTGGGATTGTACTCAGTTTCACCTGCAGACACCTGAGAGATGCGGCGTGTGGAGCCCCAAAGGCGACGAGGGAATTGTCCTGAGCGAACCTGAGACAAGGAAGGAAAATATGATGATCTTCACTTGCGGGCTAAAACAGAGATGTTAGTCTAAAGACACGCAATTATCATCAGAAAAACCTGGTTTAGCATATGATCACCCCTCCCCACACATACATACAAACATACACCACCACCCCATTCCTGCATCTCACAATCACTTCATGTCCTGTTTCTCACCTCTTCTGGCTTCCCTGCCCCCACCACTATTAACTTCCCGTCCTCTAGTCCCACAAGGATGTGGCTGCACTCTTTGGTGACAGACACACTCCTCACGGGGACTTTCAAGGCCAGGGGCGATACTGCAGCATCCAGGCTGTCAAACAAAGAATTAAAGGCTTTATTTTTTCATACAAAACTTCCAGACTTTAAATTTTGTCATTCCACATACCACTTTTCATTATAATAAGCTCCAAACTATTTTGGGCTTCACTTACCTGCATAAATCTCTTATGTGGAGGCTGCCTTGAATGGTGCCCAGAATGATGTATTCAGACACCAAGTGGAGAGCAGTCACCTGCTCCTCCATGGTGAAGGAAGACAGCAGACAGCCGTTAACTGAGTAAACATGGATGGAGTACTTGCCCTGTAGGAATAAACAGAGTTTTTGAATTATGCTCAGGCTGAGATCCTTATTTATGTATATTTCTTCCTGTGTTTGTATATGCACTGAACTGTATGTATTCACGTACCTTCCTATTAGGGCGGTCCTCCAGCGAGGTCTGTACCACAATGTGGCCTTCCATGCCCACCTGGAGCTCCGAGATTTGGGCAGGCACAAAGCTGTCACCCGGAGGCCTCAGCGTTCGCAGGGACTGGCCTCGTCTGACAGTGTGCACTATCACGGTCCCATCCTGACACACAGTGAACAGCAAGGGAGGGTCAGCGAGAGCCAGTAAGCTATAATTTGTTTTCTTTGTTCCAGATTTTACAGAAAATGATTATTTTCTAAAGACACTATGTGATTTAGTCTAAAAATGATGGACTGTACTGTATCTTCTCTGATTTTATACCAGTTAGAAGCATAGGGGAAAATTTCCGAAAATGACAGTCAGCCAAAACTGTGGTTTGCCCTTTGGATAATTTTGTTACGCTGGGCTTTCTAAGCATGAATAACTGCTGGCTATAAGAGTGCAACATCTGTCTCATTATACCCATAAAACATGTGTTTTGAGATTGTTTCCTGTAGCTGGTACAGATTACATTCTCACTTCTAATGAACCACATCACAGTTTGCTTGGTGAATATCCAAGTAGTATTTTCAAGCATATTGTGGTTATTTAGGTTGGACGTTATTGTTCACACCTGCACACAGCTACAGAACTGAAGGACTCCAGACAGAGATCAAATAATAATAAAAAGTTCTGATGTAATAATTTTCCATCATTATCCATCATCTACAATCTTATTCTATGTATATTTATGTTTATCTCTCTCTTAAACAATTAGTTGATTCATCAAGTAGTAGTAGAGTTAGAGTTAGTCAGCAATTATTTTATTAATCAATTAAACATTCACGCAAAAATGCCACATTTTAATGTCTTGAGCTTCTCATAAGTGAGAATTTGCTGCCTTTTCATTATTGAAACTTAATATGACTTAATGTCTTTGGGTTTTGAATTGAATAATATCAGCCAATTAATCCAAAAGCCTACATTATTACTTTGTTATTTATTGCATCTATTGTGTGTTTGTAGCAACTTTATAAATGCTTATAGAGTGTCAGACATTTCTAACCTTTGACCCTGAGACAGCCATGTCCAGTTCAGTGCTGATGGCCACACAGGTGACTTCCTGGTCATGTCCACAGAGGACCTGCACTGGCCGAGGAGACAAGCCACTGGAGAAGCCACCCTGAAGGACAAAAAGGAGTATTCATCTTTGAAGATACCAGCTTCTACTTATGTACATGTATACAACCATGTGTAAGAAGTAAGAAAAGATGCAGACAGAGAGATATGAAGATATTTACCTGCTGTAGAACCTGCCACACTATACAGGATGTGTCCCTTGAACCAGAGATGAGGTAGATGCCACAGAGATCCAGAGCCAAGCAAGTAACAACGTCTTTGTGGAACACATGAAAATACAAATAAATATGCAACAATAATGTGCCAAAAGTTTATATATATTTGGAAATTAAACAATAAGAGCTCACCAATGTGCCGGCAGATCCTGCCCACCAGCTTGCCCTTGCCCAGTTGGGTGACACGGAGACTGCAGTCCCAGTGTCCTCCACTAAACAGCAGACGTCCATCATTGGAAACCACCAGCACCTGGGCACTGATCTCCACGCCGGGAGAGAAAGGTCCACTCAAGAAACGCTGCGTTCTGCACCACAAAGCGGGTTCGTAAAGATCAAAGCAAGTTTGAAACAAGAAGTGAGAGTGAGCTGCGGCCTAAATGCGGAGGAGATTTATAATCAGGACATTAAACTGTCACGACATCTGCAAATTACAACGTGTGTTAAAGTGCTCAAATGGTTTTTGTCCTGATTTATTCAGTGTTTATGTCGTCCACATTCAAGGTCAGTTTAAAATAAGATCCATTAAAACGAATTTCAATTAATCAAAGTGGCTTTGAAGCTTCAGAGACTTAAAAAAGATAGCTAGACAGATGTTGTGCTTATGTCCAGCTGTCAGGACAATCTTGAGCATCTTTTGAAAGGCTATTAAAATGATGGTGAATCTTCACTCACTTGGCTGAAGATTTGTGAATAAAAACTATCAGAAAAAGTAATTTAAAAAAAATTACAGAGCCACTCATTACATTTCCAGGAGGTTGCAGTCGACATATTTTACTGACAGTAATTCAGGATGTTCATAGCCATGTTTGACATTCGTCAGCCTCATCAAGGGAAATCTACATCAGTGTATTTTCAACCTTTTTTTCTCAGTGTCTACTATTATATGATTTTTAAATTAAAAAAACTTCACATAGTTAATCGCTCGCAGAGGGCACTCACTTTGGATTAGTCATAGTGGGGTCCTTAGTGAAGGTGAAGTAGTTGGCAATGTTCTTGTCATATGGCAGCCAGCTGTGTGTTCCTATTAAACCATTTGAGCTCACAGTCACCTGGAGAGAAAAAAGTGGGATAGAAAATAATGAAACATAACTATTTTCAAGGAATGTTTAGTCACGTCATGACTGTGTTTAGTTTTACATTTAGCCCTTGTCAAAGTGCAAAATTGAACCGCACCAGTATATCTGAGCCCTGGATGATGAAGGAGCGAGTCTGGCTTTTTGGTACCACTGCCTGGACCAGAGGAAGGCCGTCACTCACCACCTGAGGCAGACACAAAATTATGGATTTAGATAATTGCTGAGGCCATGACAGTAAAAGTTTGGGTAGACTCGAGAGCACTCAGGTCATACCTCCACAAATGGTCGTAGTTTACTGAGCTGTTCAAAGATATTGGGGGGCAGAGTGTCCAGGCGAGCCTGCCGCCTAGCTGCATTCTCAGCTGACATGCGAGGAGGGTGGGGCTCCTGTAAGGAAGATGGGAACGTGATATAAAAGTGCTACTTTTTTAACAGAATTGTGTTGCATAAACTATGAATCAGTCTGGTAGTCAAACCTTGAGAAGTTGACAGGGAGTCTGTCCAAAGTTGCTGATGATTCCTTCAAGGGCCTTTCGCTCTGTCTCATTGGCAATTGCATCCAAATCTACTGCACCTGCAAAAAGGACAATTACGCATTAAACCGGATCATAAAGCCAATATGAAATACAAGACTAGTGATTATTTGCATGTTTCTTTTTTCACTGGTACAAAAGGGCCTTCGCACTTACCCTCGTAAGTGCAGTAGTAGAAGACATTGAGGGCATCCACAGCCTCTTCACCTCTCTGCTTGTAGCCAAAGATCAGGTCAATCCACTCATGGAGGTGACTTGACACATGCTCACATTCCTAGGGTTAAACATACAAGTTGCTGTGAGTTTGAATTGCTGTCTTTATACAGTATGCCATAAGATAAATGCATTATTGAAATCCAGTGTGAGTTTTAAGACTCAGGTTGTATACACTCACCAGGGCTTTTCTGTGTTTCCTGATGAAGTCTTCTCTTGATGTGGCCCAGCAAGGCAGCAGAACATCTGCCACTGGGTCCTGAGATATCTGCAGTTGTCCCAGGTCGAAGCCTACAACAAGCACGCAAAACATATGCATTATGTTCTTTTGTACAATACACCTTGAAACAAACAAAACAGATGAATTTGCTTTCAAAAAATACAATTTCCCATTGTTGATTTTAAAAGCTTCCTCACCATTCATGTTCTGCAGGAACTCAGGGTAGTAGAAGAACTCTGGGATGAGCTCTTTGACGTCAGCTGGACTCTCCATGCGAGCCTGCCAGGCTGCTGCCACTGAGTGGAACTGTCTGTCTGCACAGTCAAACCTAAACAAGCCAAACCAAGATGTGCTGATATGAGATCAAAGATTACCAAGAAATTCGATTAAATATCATGTATTTGCCAACGTTCTCACCTGCCACTCTGCAGCTGGATATGCAGGGTGGTGAATGGCTCCATGCGGATCATGTAGTGCATGACTCCTGCTGCATTAGAGTAGTGTGTGCCATAGTGGAATTTGTCAATGGTGCCTGTTGGGTCCTCAAAACTCTCATATCTATTGACAGACATAAACATCCTCATTGATTAAAAGGACCAGACTTTGCAATAGAATTGTGTGCTTTCATCTGTCATCTGTCTGTTGTGGGAATCTCTTAAACTTAAGACTTGGTTGCTGAACTAAAAACCTTTGAATTCATGTAACTACCAAATTCACATTATTAGATAACAGGCTAAAACCTGCAAAATCACTAGGTTTGTCTTCTTAAAACTACTGCATCCAGGATCCAGATTCTCTCATCATTTCCTTGCTCTGTCAAAAATAGACAACTACTTTGACCGGACATCAGTACCACATACTTTTCTCTGACATTCTGTGCATGGCGAGGGTTGACCACACCGATGGGTTTGGACAAGTCTCTGAAAACTGATGGGTCCTCGAGATCCAGAGTGGGAGAGGTGTAGTCACACAGGACCCAGGGGAACTGAAAAGAGACAAAAACTGCAACATGACGCCTCTTCGCACTGTAAATGTATCATCTTTCATAAACACGGGGTCATAAATATACTAAGAAATAGCAAACACTGTCAGGGGAAATGCAGTGCACTTACCACAGGATACTGTGACAGGTCGTTGTAAGTGCGTCCAGCAATGGTGTTCAATTGCATCAAATACTCAAAATTGGAGATTTCTCTGCATACCCATTTCTGTTCAACACATCAACATCAGATTGGTAAATCACAATGAAGTGAAACTCAGATAATAACAACTGTAATGAAATATAGAAATACCTGTGTAAGCCCAGATGCCTTCAGGAGCTCTTGGGGGGAGCGGGAGCCAAAGTAAAACAGGTTGGGAGGTCGCAGTCCCAGAATCCTTGAATATACTTTGTTTCGTACCTGAAAGGGTAGAGATAAAGATTTTACTAAAAGCTTTGAGGAGCATTTGTTTCATAGTGCAACATCATTTCAATCTATTTCATACTAATTAATAAGCAGAAGGAGTTGAAAAGGACCTTCTTTCTGAAGTTGATGAAGTAGTGAGCCTGGTCTATGAAGAAAAGCTCCAGCGCAGAGCGTCGCAGGTTGTAGCGCCTCAAATGGACTTCTCTGAGCTGAGACAGAGGTCTCTTGAAGTCAAACCCAATTCCTGAAAGCATAGGCACAGATATTATTCATTTCTGATAGAACCTTTTGAACTGAGAGGAAAAATTGTAAATTGTTCACTAGCACATATATTCCTTACCCTCCTCTGTCTCTTCTTTCTCACTGCTTCCGTCATAGAAGTAAAGGTGGTGTGTGGTAACCTCCAGACGACCCGGCACAACCGCCACAATGGTGATAAGTTCACAGTCTTCAGACAGAACTAGTTTTTCTTTCTGGCTCTCATCCTCCACTTCCACCCTGAAAGCATAGGAAAAAGTTAAACCTTTACATTTCCTGCACTGCACATTTGCAAATATGATGGTTTTCACTCACTGGGACAATATATTCAAGGAGTTTTCCAATAATTTCAAGCTCAAAAATTCAGTGTTTAAAACCTGGTGTTCCTGGTCATG
The DNA here is from genome assembly GCA_029490765.1 of Euthynnus affinis. Taxonomy (NCBI): domain Eukaryota; kingdom Metazoa; phylum Chordata; class Actinopteri; order Scombriformes; family Scombridae; genus Euthynnus; species Euthynnus affinis. The sequence continues at coordinate 17,174,797 of CM055847.1, forward strand.
TTATTGTTCATATTAATGGCCATTGTAAACATTAGACATGCGGTAAAATACTTATGCTGGCACAATGTAATGCAAATTAGAGACTCACTTGTCATCCAGAAAGACAAGGTCCTCTTCACCTAACTGATCGTCTTCCATGTCGCTTACTTTTGCTTCCTTGGCAACAGCCAACGGGAGAGGCTCAGAGCTCCGAGGACTTTCAGCTCCTACAGAAAAAGACAAAATCTTCAGTGTGCCTTTGTAAAATTTTGTTTTCATGAGAAAAAAGCAAAATGAATGTGCTCATACTCAGTGACATACCCATGTTGTCTCTCAGGGCACTGGCCTCACTGTGAGGGTCGTAGTGGTGGTTGGGCACAAGTTTGAGACGCATCTTTGAATAGGTCTCTGCATTGGACAATTTCCACTGTACGTCAGGCTGAACTCTGATGTTAAAAAAGAAATTACGATTCAGCACATTGTGGGCAGGAAGGAACAGCAAAGGGTCAGTACAGCCTCTGTATGTTTGTAATATGTATTTTTTGTACAACTTAAGGCCATAGACTTTCCATGCTTCAGGCAAAATATATCCTGGAGGCCGCTGGGAATACACAGTTTCCTTTCAGATGGAATGACATGAGAGAATTTAAATAGAAATATTGGTTAAGTCAGAGGTTACCTCTTGGCCCATGCTCCTCTCTCGCTGGTCAAAAGCCTGCGGAGAGCTTTCCAGTGCTGCCACACCACCCCCTGCTGGCTGGAGCTCTGCTTCTGACTACTGTAGTACCTGTTGTTCTCACTTCTGACTCGCTTCAGGTAGGGGTCGACAATCACTTCCTGTTATCACACAGACAGACACAAGTGTCAGATCAGTAATCTGAAAGGTTAACAAGCTTTTATGTGACACAGCTCATAATGAGGAGCCTGAAAGTTCTTGTTCTTGACCTGAAACTTAGATTTGCTGTCTGATCTGTCTTTGTCCCGTCTAAAAGCCGTACTCATCAGGTCATCAAAGCAGGAATTCCAGAAATTGGACATGATGTCATGGCTCCTCCCAAATGTGTCCAGTTTATACTGCTCCATGGTAGGCTGAACCTAGAGAGAGATTTTTTGAGAAGGAAGTGAAACAATAACATTAAAACATAAAACCATAGAACTGTCAATAACAACACAATAAATGAAAAACCCTTGATCCAAAGATGTAGACCAGTTGTCTGGGTTAATATTATTATGTTAATGTGAATCATTACATAATACACTACCCACAAAACAACACATTCGTCAGTAATCGTCCAAAAAATACACTACAAAAAGAGTTTATAGAAATGACACTGTAACTTGAATGATATCTTAACGCTTACAAGTTTCCCATAAGCAATAATTTGACCTGAATTTAACATGAAATTTTGTACAGACATTTACTTTTCATCTAGCCCCACCATCAGGTTTTTTATTGGTCCAATACTTTGGACCAATCAACCTCAGCTGTACTTTTATGTTTAGTGATAACCAATAGATCCACCAGGCCAATATATTGGCTGATATTAGCTCCTTGCACATATATGTCTGCCAGTAAATGATAAGAAATTGAAGTACAGAAATGCCAAAGATATATTTTGAAACAGTGTCACCATTCTATAATTTTTCCACCAACTTTATTTTTCAACAACAAGACACCCTGTCTAGTATATTTCTTGGTCACAGTTGCTTAAAAAAGTAATTTAAAGGAACCTTTATTTATGTAATAAGATATATAAAGAAAATGAATATTCATTATCAAATTTTTTAAACTCTCAAATATAAATATTGATATTGGCCTCAAGAATCCTGTATATCATTTGGGCTATACTAATATATAAGACTTTATATATACAGGGGAAGCTCACTGAGAGCTTACAGGAGTGCTTTGTTTAACAAGTTGGGATAATAAAATGTTGATGGTGAACATGGTAACGTTATACCTGCTAAACATCAGGTGTATAATATTGTGAGCACTATTGCATATGCTGCCTAATGACAGCCTCATAGAGCTGCTAGTGTGGCTGTATAGTCTTGATTTAATGTGTAAAGTTAATTTACAACAATTCCAGGCACCACAAAACCTAAAGAATATGTTAGATACATAAAACAAGCTGTGCACATTAGAGACAGGGGAAGGTGACACGCTTAGCCATTGTACTAACAATTTCCCTCTATTTATTTAATGTATTGGAGAAGATATTTTATTAGCTGCTTCCCTAACTTTTTTGCATTTTTCTTTTCTCTTTTATCTTGTATAAAAATACATAAACATATAGAATTACCCTATATATACAAACTTATAACAAAAACACACAAACTCTGTAAATAAACTGCAAACACACACACACAGAGTCAGATATATCGTATATGTTCACTCAGTGGATGAGAAATCAGCCAAGTGTTGACACTGTCCTGGCAGCCAAAGTTATGCCATACTGGTTAATGTATTGCAAGGTCCGTATACAAAAGCAATCTAAACAAAACAGATTTATGAACATGCACTGTCACACAGAGCAATGATAAATCCACCACTCAGCTAGTGGGGAGCGTGTCTGTTTGGCATCAGTTCATAAAATATCTCTGCTTTGAGTTTGAGCATAAACTGATCTATGCTTAAAATACATTAGAGGTCAATTAGGAAAGATTGGGGAGTTTGGGTCTGTTATTTTCTTTCTAAACTTCTGATAGCATTTTTTAAAACTTTGCATTCAACTTCTCAGCCACCCACAGGGAGGTAACTGGTCAGACCAGAAAGCAAGGTTGAGAAAATCCTGAGTGTATATTAATGTAAACAAACCCAGCCGTTTGGGTGGTTGATTATACCAGCTTAGTCATACCAAAGACAGACGAGGACACTTTCTAGACTCCTTAAACAAAAGATTAATCTATTTTTAAATGCACAATGTCAACCAACACACTTACCTGCTGCTGGTAAAACCCTTGCCACTCCAGCGTGTGACAGTAAGCCTTCAAGTCCTGGGCGAAGGTGGTGCTGCCGTTGGTGATGGGTAGGTTTGGTAGCAGGTTCTGGAGGGTGATGGGGTCAGCATGCTGGTCAAGCAGCGTACGCACAATGGGTACCAGCTGGGAGAAAGTCTCTGGGTGTCCACAGTTGGTGCCATCCATTACTCCTCCTGGCCACAGGGGGGCACCAAGCTGTCCCAGCAGGAAGCACACCTCCTCCCAGCTCAGACACAGCACAGTCTGTAGCAGGCTATGGAGCTTCACGAAGGCCATCACACACACCTGAAGAGGGACAAGAGGCCAATTACTCGCCATACTTCTAACACAAAGTCAAACCGTACAGTACATGAAAAGATATGATATTTAATTCACTTATTTTTCATCAACTGGAGAGAATGTCAGAGGACAAGTATTCAGACCCATAACAAAAAGTATCAAAATCACATACTACATTATAAGTAAAGATAAGTAAAAGTACATAAGTATTATCAGCAAAGTATCAGGAGTAAAATTACTCAGTAGCAGGAATTGGCCCCTATGAATGTTAAATTACTATATGTTATATTACTGGATTGTAAGTACTAATGCATTATTTTACAATAAGTGTTTTGCTGTTGTATGTAATTGAGGTAGACTTAATTTGACCTATTTTACATAATGTTGGAGAGTTGAATCTAAAACAATCCATATTTTATAAGATTATCATATGTTTTATATGGATCTTAATCCACAAAGTAACTACAGCTCTCAGATAAATGTAGTAAAGGAAAAAAATACAATATTTTCTTCTGAATTTAAAAATATAACGTAGAATAAATCTGTCATAACTACAAATACCTCATTTTTGTCCTTAAGTGCAGTACTTAAGTAAATGTACTTCTTCACATTCCACCACTGAAATTAATGCAGCTGTGTTAGTGCTTCTTTTCTTTTTATTTAAAGTAGCTCCTGGAGTTTTTTTTTTCAAGAGACCCACAGCTGTGATGTCAGAGTGCAATTATGCTAATTCATTACAAACTTGACATTTTGAAAAACAGAATGGCTTTAGGGGGAGTTGTACTACTTTGGAGATGAACACAATCAGGAGCATGTGATGGAAAGCCTTATGGTCAGTTAATTTATGACCACTCGCTCGATCCCATAATCCTCCAGCAAGAGCAGCAGCAGTAAGAGTCATAACTCTGAGAGGAGCTGCCCTTTCATACAGAACACTCCCTAAGAGGAATGACTGCAATGTCTTTGAAAAGGAACCCATAGAAGGCCTGGTATTTCTAAACTGGCTTTATCTGTGCAAACTTATCATGCTACATAAATATAGAGAGCCCCTTTTCTGCAATATTCAGTTCTATAGGTGCTTGTGCTGTGAAAGACATGTATGGTGAGAGATATTTCACATTTATAGTGATATCCTGATACTTGACAGGGTGATTGACAGGACAAGTTGCGGGCACAGCTGACCTGTGAGTGCTGCTGTTGGATATAGCCGGTGATGATACGCAGGCCTATCTGGGCCATTTCCTTCAGTTCAGTGTTTCCAGGGGTTCCAGGGATGCTGTGCCAGGCCTGCAACCTGTCCAGCAGGTTCACCACCCCCTCGAAGATCTGCAACAAAGCCATCAACAAAGGACTCAACAACAAAAGGATAGACCTGTTTCCACACACTGAAGCATCTACGACAACCTAAAGCCATTCAGCACGTGAACTACAGCTTAACCTGCATTTAAAGCGTGACTCATAAACTACTACCTACACCCAGCTATGGCTCTCCACCCATCCAGTAAGTCACAACAGGAAAATTTCCACTGATTCTCAACTTGTAACTGACAACAACCACACCCAGCTGCCCTTGCTTTCTATTGAATGCTTGAGGGTATAATGACTTCTGGCACTGATGCATTTCATCACAACATAATTCATATTTTATGGACGTATCTAATGCCTGAGTCAACAAAATTACATCATCAGATCCTGATGATGCAATCTTTATAAGATTCATTGTGCTTCTGAATAATTTTATTTCATGAGAACTGCATACATTGTAATGTTGCTTTTAAATAAGTAAATAAGGGACAGTTCTCTTTTTTTTCTTCAGTTTTTTATGTTTAAAGCTTCAGTGACACCACATTAATATTGAGACATTGGATATAAGTATAATCACATTTCTTGGAAGACAAACCCTTGGCTGAACTGCATTTTAAAATGTTGTCCACCAGCTCAGACTCTACAGAAATCTGTTGGATTGCTTTATGTCAAAAAAAGGGTATAAATTTGCATCAAAAAAGTTTTGAAGCGCCCTTTTCAACTGACACACTGAACATTTGTAATTCATCTTTGATTTAAAGTCACCCTCTACTCAAAAATGCATTTTTCCTCTTGTTCCTCCAGTTGGGTGTTTGAGCTTCACTGTGCAGAATGATGTATGTGCAGAGTTTCACGCTAGAAGGCTGTTTTCACATTCATCTGCCAAAGTGGAAAGTTTCTCTGTGTTCAACGAAAATCTAACTGTAATGCTTACAAGCATTATAGTTTGGAGCTAATCCCAATATTCAATTTACACAAGTGTTATGTGGAAACTTGAAGTCTCCAGTGCATAAACACTGAAAATTGACTTTTCAGTGAACTAAGACACGTCTTGTGCTCAGCAGTTAAACTTTTGAAATTAAATAGATTTGCACATTTATAGAATTTTTAATGAGGGAGAAGGAGTAGATGTAATTTTAAGAATTTTAACAGGATAACTGAACTTTTTTGTAGCAAAATCATATTATACAAAACAAAGTATTTTGTATACATTTTAAAACATGTCTGGAGGGGATCTTTAAATTTCACTGGTGCTGGGTGTTTACACTGAGCAAGTGAGCAGCCTGCCTTATGTTGGTATAAACTTTCAGTTTGTACAGATTCACTAATGTAAGCAATTTTCATGGCAAAGAAAGGCTACAAAAGACACTAAACATAGTGAGGAATTGTGATTAACTACCTTATCAAGACCCACAAGCTCAATTTATTGTTATTGGACAAAAATAATTTTCTGAGCTGCTGTTTGTGGGTTTCAAACAATGAAATCAAACTTTTCATTTTTAGATATCTGACTCAGCCAGCCCAAAGACAAGATACGATTTAAAGTTGAAAGCATGTGGACTGAGGATGAGAAATGTGATATCTTAATATAATTTGTGCTACAAAATGCTTGGCAAGGTGTTTATAATGCTGAAATCACTCATATGTGTTAGGTGGAGTATGTGACTTACCTTTTCACTCCACAGTGTGTAATTGTCTGTACCCTCAGCAAAGAGGAAGTCCTGCAGCAGCCTGAGGAGCCTCACCAGGCTGGGACAGAAAGGCAGAGACACTCCCTGGGCGTCCCTCAGGTCTGACAAAGACGATTCCAGCATCATCTCCAACAGACTGGCACACAAGAGTGACAAGCAGACTTAAATACTTCACCAAAGTATGACATGATAATATATCTTGATATCTGGACAAAAGATGACACAAGTGGCAAAGCTGTGGTTCAAATTCTTCCATTGCGGTTCACAGATTCACCGCTCTTTCACTGCGTTTGTTCTCTGAGGGGAAATACAAATTAAAATGAGTGTTGCTGACCTGCGTTTGATGTCATCAGGCGGGCGGACCAGTTGGCAGGAGGAGCCCAGTTTGGTGAGAACAGAGAAGACCTGTCCCCTTTCTCTCCACACCACATCTCCGGTGCCCTCCGCTCCACTGCCACTCCAGAGCACGGAGAAGATGATGTTGGTGAGCAGGTTGCATAGCTCCTCCTCTGGTGTCTGCTGTAACGCAAACAACGCTCAGTCCTCATGGAAGAAGGACTCAAACAAAACTACAAAGAGCATGATCAGATCACAATTAAGCCTGAAATATCAGTGAAATCTGAGCTGAGGAAGCAGCCATACCTGGGGGTTGGACGTATTAGAGATTGTGTCTCCAGTTGGAGGATCTGTCCCATAGCTGGTGTCGTCCAGTACGTTGGATAGACTGGAGCTCTTCCTGGGTCTGAGTGGTGGAAAGGGTTTGCAATGCTCTAGAGGGGATGGTGTGTTTGTCAGACTTCCCGCAGGGGTGTGTGGACCAGTCTCTCCCACACCACTTAACTCTAAATCAAAGGGTGAACCAAAGGGGGAGAGTGGCTGGTAGTCTCTCCCCTCCTCATCAGGGCGAGACGAAGTGATATCAACCGCATTGGAGAGGGAGGACGAGTGACTCTCCTGGTCCACTGAATCAAACGACTTGAAATGGAGGGAGCCCGTGAAGTTCTTCAGAGTGCCTCCACCTCCACTAGGAGGTGACTGGGATAAATCGGAGAACCCTTCCGAGATGTCCCGCTGGCCACCTTCATCCTCCTCCTCCTCGTCCTCGATGTCCTGCGAGGTTTGGTAGCTCAGGAAGACTTCTGTGCGAGTGTCCTCTATGACCAGAGACTGATCCCTGCGCAGTGGAGGCCGGTAGTTTGGCTCAAAGGAACTGTGGGTGCTGGAGCCTGCGAGGCTGGCAGCGTGGGACTCGTAGGACTCTTTTACGTAGAGCTTGGTGAGAACATCCTGCCAGCCAGGCTGTTTAGCGAGCT